>JARHVA010000685.1:1985000-2047500 GCA_037957365.1 Torreya grandis | reverse complement strand
AATCATCTGCATCACCATATTATAAGGATAGCGAACAAACCTTCAAATGGGTCCATCCATGCTTCCTGCTAGGGACTTCCATAAGGACTTTCAACTAACATGTCAGTGCTTATGTCATATAAATCATCATTTCTATAGTAGGTGTCATATACATAGTTAGCTTAAGAGTATTTATTTGTCTCATGAAGATCTAGAATCAATCTTTCAATTTTATTAAGATGCATAGGATTTTCTTCAAGAAACTCATCATTTAATTCAGTATCAGCATCCTCTGATAGTTTATAGAATTTTATCTAAAAATCAAATACTTTCTTTTTCTCATGGTTATATACACAATCTTAGAAGCAAAACCTAAAGTATATTCAATCATAAAGGTGATCTCCATAAAATTTGAATAACATATCAGTAGTAGACACACCTAAATCTTCATAAACAATAAGTATTTTAAACAAGGGGCTCAAAGTGGTTGGAGCATAATCTTCAAGCCATTTATCCCATGTTAATTTTTCCCATTCATAATATGATATATCAACTGGTCTATCATGGAAGCTTCTTGTTAACAAATTGGTACTCATGCGAATACAAACTTCTCCATAAAAAATTGCCTTTGCTTTGATCATTTGGAATTCTGCAAGTGATGGATGACCCCCAAGTATCTTGATGTTTTTATGATCCATGTCACAAAACCTTGTCCAATTTCTTATGCAGCATGAGGAAAGTTCCTGAATGCATTAACAAATAAATATTTTGACAAAAATAATTTCAATAACAAGCTTAGAAAATTCTTTTTTGATCTAGGATTCTGTTAGGATAAGAAGCCATTCTTTCGTCCTTTATTTTTCTTCTGGAGTAAGGTCATCTAGAATGGTACTGTAATCAAAGTTATCAGATCCTCCAACATCTTGAAACATTAAAACATGATTAACACAAAATTTATGAGAATACAATTTTGCTCCTTCCTTGGACATCAAATCAGCTAGGTAGTTAGTAGTTCCCCTTTTGTATTGTACATCAAATTCAAAGTTAGAAAAGCATAATGCCCATTGAGTCATTATCTAATTTCCAACTTGCTGAGTATGGGGTTTTCTAATTATAGAGTTGAACTGTAACAAATCTATTCTTAAGAGAAACTTCTTGGGGAGCAAAAAGATCCTTAGTTTGAACATGCACATCTTAGCAGTTAATAATTATTTCTTAATGGAGTGATAGTTCCTTTGGGCTAGATTCCATGTTCCATTGCAGTAATAATAGACTTCCTCTTTACCATTTTTAGTTTTTTCTAGAAGTATTCCTCCATATGCTTCATCAGAAGCATCTGTTTCTAGGATCATTAAACCATCACCTGGTAATTTCAGATTCAGTAGTCCTTTCACCTTTTCTTTTATTCTTTTTATTGCCTTTGTCATTTCACTGGTCCATGGACTTGGATTTTTCCTTAACCTTTGCTACAATATTTTCCTATCTTTGGCTTCATTTTCATAGAATGGGAAGCAATAATTTAGAGATCCAAGAAATCTCTATAGTTGGGTTTTGTCCTTTATTTCATATAGAAATTTTTCTAAAGATTGTAAAATATGAGGTTGAAAAGAAATCTTATTTTAACAAATATTCAAACTAAGAAATTCAATTTATATTTTTCCTATTTCCATTTTCTTATCACTTAATACTAACCCATTCTGGTCACAAAGATCAGTGAATTCCTTTAAGTGCTTGAGATAACTATTTAAATCTTTTGAAAGAACTAATATATCATCAATATATACTACAAAAGGTCTAGCATGGCCAAAGATTCCATCCATTCTTTTCTAAAATTTAGAAGGGGAATTTTTTAATCTAAAGGCATAACCTTCCATTCATAATGCATGTCTAGGATTGGTAAGATGAATGTAGTTTTATAAGTATCCTTAGGTTCTACTATAGTTTTCCAAAATCCACTTTTCATATCAAATTTGGAAAATATAAAACATTCATTTAGTTTGTTGATGAGCACAATTTTATTGGGAATTGTATGTCTGACGGGTATAAGCCAATCATTGAACTTTTTATATTTTATCACCAATCTCATTTTCCCTCTTTTTTTCTCTAAATGCTTGTTAACATAGAATATAGGAGAAGCCCATTCACTATGAATTTTTTGTATTAACCTTTTATATAATAACTCTTTGATCTCTTCTTCTCCCATTTTAACTTGAGAGGGGGAAAAGGGAATAGTATTAGACTAATGCCTCTAGTATGATCAATACTAGGTTTCAAATCAAGAGAAATAGTATACTTACATTTATCCCAAAACCTTATGGGATTATTATCATGGAATCCTTTAATTTTTGTAATAAAAGTGTTCAAGATATCTTTTATTTTTTCAAAATCTTGTACTATTCTATTAATTTTCATTTATAATTTTTTGTCTTCTCCTTCATGAGGTTTTATATAAATTCTAACTATTGCTTGGGTTTTTCTAGGAATTTGGTATTCATTACCAAAGAATCTTAAAGACAAATGTTTACTGTGAATAGTATAAGTCATGAAGTGATTCAAGAATTTCATTCCTAAAATAATATGTCATCATTTTATCAAACATACATAACTTTACATATGCCTTAATGCCATTTACTTCTATCAAGACCCTAGGAACAACTTTGTTTATAGTAGTCCTTAAACCATTGCCAGCAAAAAAATCTAAAGATTCCTACCACAAATATTTTGGAATAGATCCATATTTAGAAATGCTCAAGTTTGCTCCAGTATCAATTAAATAATCTCAAATTAATGGTTCACTATTTGGGTCAATGATATTTACCAAGATAATGATTTATTTTATTTTTCCAGCATAGAAACATCCTTGATTAAGAGGAATTTATTTAGGGATAATTTCTTCTATTAGATCTTCAAAACATTTTATCAATTCATTAATATCCTGGGAGGCAGATTCTATTTTTGACTTTATGGCTCTAAGAATTTCAACTGGTGGCTTTTGGTACTTTACCAGACTCTTTGTACTTGGATTTCTTGGCTTAGCCTTTTGTTTTCTATCCCATTCCTATTTTTCATGTAACATTGGATTTTCATGAAAATCAACAATTTTTTTTCTCCCAAGATCACCATGTTGGTTGTGTAATTGGGTAAGCTCTTCTTGATATATTGGAAGAAAATGAAGTGGGAGCTTACAGTTTTCAAGTAAGACTGTAAAACATTTTTCAAGCCATGCTTGATGCTATCAATGATAATATCCATGATGGCAAGGTCACATGTAGGGTATATCCTAATTTTATGGCTGACCTGGAAGACCTTACTATTCCAAAAATGATTAAATGTAATTTACAATTTAAAAATCTTGATATGAACCCTAGATCCATTCCTTTTAGTATTATCACTCATTGGGTGTTTAGATACTATAAATATCCATTAGTTTCCTCAAATTATATGCAAAAATCCCTAGCAAGTGTGGTGATGATGCCTATAATAAAAACTATAGGAGAACAAGTCAATATAAGCTAGATAAACTTTGAGACTATTTCATTACCAAAATAATGGGTGACGAGTTATACAAAGTGCATCTGCAAGCCACCTAAGAAAAAGACTAGGTATACTCCTAGGCTAACTTCACTTCATGTAAAAGAAGATTATAGAAGATATAAAATTTATTTGACTGAAGAAAGAAATCAAGAAACCCTAAAAACCATAAGGTTCATAAGTTGAAAATCTAATGCTTCTGAATTAGATTGGTCAGAATATCAGAGTTTGCTTGATGACCAAAACTCTTATGTAAACCTAGCTGAAAATCATTTTGGCAATCATCCTAATTGTGATGTATGTATAACCTACACCCAAAAAATGCATAATGATCTGCATATTAATATGTTTAGAGGAAAATCAACTGAAGAAAGAAACCCCCTTCCAAGAGAATATGAGTTAAAAATGCCAACCACTCTAGAAAAGGAAGCAAATGGTGTAGATGTCAAATATAGTGTTTTGGAGAACATGGGAAGATTTCCCCCAAGATAATTTTATGTAAAATTTACTTCTGATGGCCAATTTTTTATGCAACATGACCCAATTAAACTAGTAGCTAGAGGAAAACACAACTCTTCTACAAGAAGACAATTAAACTAGTGTAATTCAGCCTAAACTGAGTTGGTAAAAAACATTGATGAACTTTATGTATAAATTTCCAAAATGAGAAGCTTTCTAGATAAAAATCTAGGAACAATTGAAAGAAGACCTTTGCCCCAAACTCAAGATTTAGCTCCACTAGTCAATACTAGTGATAGGATCCAAGGAGAGATAAATGCAGCCAAAGCTAATTTGGTTGAGCTAAACAAAGGCCAAGAAAAACAAATAATAATGTTAGATGAAGCCACTAGCATAGTAAAACATTTGGAAGAAGTCCTCTTAGAACAAAAACTAGATCTCTCTCTGGAAGCCACAAAGCTTAAAAATATAAAAGAGGACCTGAGTAAGTTAATTACATAAGACTATGACATAATTAAAGTATTCAATACTGGAATAGTCGACCTATTAAGTGTTACCACAAGTAAAAATTTACAAACTAGAAAAATGGGCGTTAGCCTTGACCAGATAGAAAAGGTTGTCATAAAATTAAATGATCAATAGAATGTTAGATCTGAGGAAGCTGAAAAGAAACTCTAGGAACTCTAAGAGAAGATTGATACTTTAATAGGATCATCCTCACTTATCCTAACTCAGATACATGAACTACAAGAAAGCATGTAAAAATCTTCAAAATCAAGACCTCTAAGTATGGTAAAGATAGAAGAAATTACTTCTTCTAGGATTACTCCATTAAGACAACCTACTATAGAGCAAGTTTCTGATCATGCTAAACAAATCAGACAACTAAGGTCTTTTATAAATACTAATTCATTTTCCATAATTATTTTATTAAAATATTTTGATGCTATTTATAAGAGGCTTGAAATGCTTAATAAAAATACAAAGATTTTCAAAGAACTGGTTAAGCTATCTAAAGACATAAACCAAAAAAATATCATTAAAAAAAAATTCACTAGAGCCTACATGTATTTCAATGAATTAAATGAGTTATACTAGAGCCTATATAGCTTAGTTACCCTTGAGGTTCTAGATCCCTTGGATGATTTGTAGGATTGGATTGAGTCCCTACTCTCTATCCCATTAGGTGTGCAAGAGGAAAAGGTTGTACTGATCAGTACACCCAGATGGTTAGAAGAAGTATACTCCTTCAACACTGAGTTATCCAACTTGTCTTTAGCCATGCCTAGGATCAGAGTGGCTTTTCCCCAAGGAAATTTTGGTAGTGTTGAATCTCTAGACCAAGGTATCCAATAAAACCAAGGAAGGCAACCAGATGATCTAACTCAAGTTCACATACTCCCTTATTCATTAAACATTGATGGATTGTGTGGAGTAGGCAATGATTTAAGATACAATCTAACAGAAAATCTCCATTGATGGGCACAAACTCAACAACTTGTATCTGGAAAAATTGAGGAAGAAGTCATGGACCTTAATATTGCAAACCTTTATGGTAGCATAAAGGGATGGTAGTTATCCCTTGGTACCTTATGTTTTCATTGGATAGAATCGGTCAGAGAAAATGCATACATACAACTATGCTAAATGTTCTTTTATTCTACCATGTGAAGGGAAAAAAATTATACAACCATGTAGTGATTGTCTTAAAATTAATTCATGCCTCCATTCTTTGACATTTGGTGATAATATGTTGAAGTAGTATGTAATAGTAATAAATTCCTCTTTAACTAATAGTTATGTTATAATTGTTCCATATAATAAGTTGTTTAGACATATTACTACATGATGATCTATGAAGTACATTAATTGC
The DNA here is from genome assembly GCA_037957365.1 of Torreya grandis. Taxonomy (NCBI): domain Eukaryota; kingdom Viridiplantae; phylum Streptophyta; class Pinopsida; order Cupressales; family Taxaceae; genus Torreya; species Torreya grandis. Next base: position 2,041,658 of record JARHVA010000685.1, on the reverse strand, counting down.
AATCACTTGTATGCTATGTTGGTGAAATTATATGGTTACAACCATGAGTCATTTCTATGGATATATCTTGTTATCTACTTCAATTTAGCTGATAGCAATTTCATTAAGAACTATTATATCTTGTTTACCCTTGTTTAAGTATCCTTATTCCACCTCACATGGTTATGGATATATGCATGTGTGTATGAGATAAATATGTTATTGTGTGTATTGATCAGATGTGTGGTGGGCCCTACATGCATCTTATTTATGTACTCTTATGAGCAATCCCCAATAATGTTTTTTTGGGGTTGTTTCATCTGATATCAGAGCTATGTTTTACTTTTGGGAACTCTAGGACATGAAAAGTTTGTTATGATGGCACTAGTGAACTATTCCATTTGGGTAGAATTGTAAAATGAGATGCAAGGTAACTTACTCTCTTGGGCTAAATAAGATGGTTTTATTTTATAAGCACTGAGATGTTAGAAGTCTCATGTATTTATTAGAATTAATGGTTGTAGGAAATATAATTTTTTGTGATGACCATTGTTATCTCCCTTAGCCTTGGTTGGGTTAACCCTTCCCAAATTTAGTTGCATCAAGGCAAGCCTTGCATGTTAACCATTAACTTGTATGGGAAAGTCAATGTGAGATAAGTGATACAAGCTTTACTCTTATAATTAAGGGAAATATTGTCTAATATCTATATTTGGTTTGTATGGGCAATCCATTACTATATGCTTGAAACATTATAACATAGGAAAGACCAAAGGTTCAACTCAAACTTAGATGGCTAAATAGGGTGTGAGAAGATGATTTACCTGGGTAAGTCAATAAATCTTGAGATCTCCACTTGTAGAGGGAGTGTCTTGAGCCATTGAGAAATTGTGAAGCATGAGTGGTTGTGACCACTATTATTGCTCCTATGGATAAGATTGTTGTGATTGCTTGTTCAATGAAGTAAATATCCAGTTTAAATTCTAAAAAGAGTTCAAATGCTGAAATTATATAACTATTATGACACTTTTTAGATGAACAACTATAAGAGGAGTAAAATGACTCCATTGGTTTAGGCTGCTCATGGTTGAGTAAGTTTGTTCTAAGGCAATTTTACCTTTGGGAGACATGATAGTAGATGATTTGTTGCATATAAATAATTGTTGTGTTATTAACTATATATATATATATATATATATTCAATTGATTAAATTGCACTATGATGCAATTTTAAATAGAATGCATACTTATAAGATACTATTGGGTCCTCTATAGATTGACAAAAATGTCAAGGGATGCTGCTTACCTCATTTCTAAATTTTTATATAATTTTTTGTGGTCAAACAAAAAATTTCATGTAGTGGTATATTATATTTTTTTTATGACAGTTGGGGAAAGTAAATCTAAGTTCTTGCTTGGCTTATGTATCACTATATGTGAATAGTTACAACCATACAAAATTTTAAGTAGTGTGACTAGTGCTTGGGGAACACTATTTTGTCTTAAGTAGTGGACTTATAAGAAAAAACCAAGAAAGTTTTGTTGGCTAAAATGTCAATACGGTTGGTTGATTGAAACCATTATGTAACTTGAAAGTGAATAAGTACTATGTACTATAATATGTAGGTGCTATAAAATCCATGCATTTGAAATAAATTAATAATTGTGGGAAGGTTATGGATACTTAATGTCATGAGGTGGAGCGATGAGAGTTTGGAATTTTTTTATATGATCGGTAAATGTATTGTGTGTTATGATGTGAAAATACCCTTGGCATAACACCCACATCAGAATGCATGACCTATCCTATGTGGTTCATTCATACATGTGAGTCGTTATATGTTGTTTAAACCCTTCATCATGTGTGAATGTAATCAACCATGTGAACCTTATATTGTTCCATGTTTTCCACATTGTGGTATGAGTATTTCATATGAATGTCATGAATAAGTGTGGCCTTGTGTTGTTATCATGTTAATATGTGGTAATGTGATCATAACTACTTGTGATGCAACTTCTCTTCTCAAAATCAGCCCCTATTAATTTAAATATACCAAGGTATAGTGATGGTATTGTGTGGTGTGACCCCACATCACTGCTCTAATAATGAACATTGATGCAAGTATGAGGTTGAGGGTAGAGAAGCACTTTATTTGTAATGATTAGACCGGGTATGGGATAGGAAGTAGAGTCTCTTATAGGATAAAAACCCACTTCTTCCCTTTGCATAAAGTAGCCCCCTGATTCATTTGGGTTGTGTACCATAAGCACCACAAGTTGACCATGAGATCTTCATATATAATGGTCACCTTTTGGATAAAGTGTTCCTTTAACCACCTCTTGGAGGTTATTGTAAAAATAACATTTGTAAAATTTCCCTAATGTAGCCTTATGAAGCACTAATCAATCCTAAAATTAAACTTTTATGTAAAAACAACAAGGTTGAACTTGCTAAAGCATAGACACATATTGGCTTGTAAAATCAAGTGTGTTATGAATAAGTTAATGGTTGATTTACTTGGAAAGAATGTCTTAGAATGAATATTTTGATTAAAGTCATGTGTTGGATGTTAAGTGAAAACATGTTGTGAACAAGGTATTATTTTATATATACCTAAAATTAATATTTTAAAATGAATATTTCTAATTTGTTTAAATCATGACTGGAATGTATGTTGATTTTATGCTTAGAAAGAATAATGTAAAGTCACAATCAAGCAAATTTTGGAATCCTGCATACTTTTAAATTTTTCCAAGAAGTAAGTGAAAACTAATGGTAGGATTATAATCCCTAGAACCATCATGTGGGCTCACAAAATTTATGGAGAGCATGATGAAAACCTTGGGGTTGCATATGAATACCTGGTATGGCTTCTCTAATGTTCAGTGCAGTTGGTGTGGGACACTACACTAACCCATAAATGATGCATGATTGGAATAAAAATAACCATAGAATTATGGATCTATATCCTTGTTGACATTCTATGATGAATGTTACTAAGATGATGTGCAATCATAATATGTATTATAGAAACCATAATGGTATAGTTGGTGATGTTGATTTCATTATGTGATGACTGATAAAAGTTATGCGTGAAGCATAGATAAAAGTGGTGGAAATACCACATAACAACATGAGAATTGTATTGATTAGCACTGTATAATGAATTATATAAATTTATGTATATTACATAATTAAAATGTTGTAGAAAACACCACTTCCAATCTGTAAATTTTGTTGAAAATCCGATTGGATTGGACTATTATAACCATTGTAATAAAGAGTTACATAATTATGTGATGATATTACCTCATATTAAGAGGAAGTATTAGTTGAAAAACTAATTTATTATTAAAATTATGAATGTGAATTCATATTTAAACTAAAAAAATTGAATGCTTTTGTCTTGTATGAGCCAGCAACTGTAAACTATGCCTTAAATAGTACTGAAAGCTCTCTCATTGGCAAATATTGAAGTGAATTGATCACCACAACCTAGAATGCATGATTTTAAAATAATTATTTAATTTCATACCAGCATGAGTGGTTTTAAATTACGTAAAATTCATAATTATTGTGTTAAAAACAATAGCTTACTAATAAACTTTACCAAGATAAGGGTAAGTTTAAGATAGAAAACTTATTGTAAAAAGCGTTAATGACTTCTTGATTAAAACAATAGCATTGTGAGTCACAAAAATAGAATGTGTGTGTGTGTGTGTGTGTGTGTGTGTGTGTGTGTGTGTGTGTGTGTGTGTGTGTGTGTGTGTGTGTGTGTGTGTGTGTGTGTGTGTGTGTGTGTGTGTGTGTGTGTGTGTGTGTGTGAATAATGTAGAATATTATAATTGAAAATTTATGTACAACACCCCATTTTTCTCACCTTGGTCTTAAAAAAGGATAACCAAATTAAAAAAATAGTTTTTCTAGTTTGGTTAACTAAAAGATGTTGTAGTCCTAAGAGTGGTATGTGGAATATCAACAAGGTAAGGCTGCATATTTTCACTATAAGAGTTTGATACATTTACTTGATATACCAAAAAGGTAAATATAAGGAAATAAACCTTGATTTAATTGAAAGACCATGTAAGTATGTAGTAGACATGACATTATTTTGATAATAATTGATAAAAGTTATCAACTTGGTTGCTTCAATTATATAACTTAACCTTTAGTGCTTTTATGTATGAGACATTTTGCAAAAAGAGTGATAAAGTCTCTTTTCAATGAAAAATTATTCTTTATTATTATTTAGTCACCAGGATAGCTCCTCTTTAAGGAGGGAAGAATGTTATAACCCTACCATTTGGTACCTTTCTATAACTCTTAGATACAGTACAGTAGCATGTTTCGTTAGGTTTCAATCAACATTTTGACTAATTATTAAAAAAAATTATCATGATTATGTATATTATCTATTGGTACCTTGTTGATGGTTATGATTCAGGGCATTCTTGTTTTAGATAATTGTGTTGATTCAATTATAATATGCTTTTATTTTGTTCAGTTTAAAATTTTATTATTATTGCTATTATGACTCGAGTAAAAGTTATTGATGTATTGTTTCATCAGATACAAGAACCTGGATAATGAACTAGGCTTGATGGGTGCTTCATCAATATATTACACATAGAAACAAGGTTAACATATAATCAGTTGTGACTCTGACAGGTAAAATAATTAGAATAGGGATCCTAGAACCACTAGTCGGCTACATCTTTTTCTCATCATTAATAATTGGACTCTATTAATGCTTTTTTAATATTTTGTGTTGTCTATCTTTGGTTATGACATCTTTATTTTTATTTTGTGATATTGGCCTATTATTCTTATGTTACGATAATTTTATACCCTATCTTTTCATCAATCCTCTATGTTGTCATCTCAGTCTTCATATATTTATTAATCTCTTCACCAACCCATTCCTATGTCTTTGCATTTATGAATGTCATCCTCATGAGTCTCAACTCTTCATGAGTTCAAGGAAATATTTAATGACTCAGATGGTAATTTGAGGTTGTGGTTGAATGGCACTCACTATGCACACTATTATGAAGATATCCACCACAATTTATTATGTATATATACATATATTCAAATGGGGAGTAGTTTTATATATGATTAGAATGCTAAGTGGTTTATATGCGAGCATTTGGAGTTTAATACATTAAATAATAGAATAAATACAAGTATAGGTAAGTACAGGAGGTAAATTTGGTCAATTCTAATTGCATATCCATAGCCTTAAAGGTGTTTTGTACTCTACCTTTATTTTTCCAAGAAAATACATGCCTAAATTTGGATGTCAAATGAATGTGAAGTATTTTTATTAAAGGCTTAGATGTCTTTTTATATTTGATTATAATTTCCCAAAACCCGTAATTGGGAGTAGCATGCATACATGGGAGAACTCAACATTTTGTAAAGGTGAGTTGGGATGAATAAAGGATCCCATGTAGGCCTGGTGGAGGGTTTCCATTTTTTTTTTTGGTTAGGGTGATGGAGAAATAAAGAAAGAGGGAAGGGTTTTGGGAGCTATAGGAAAGATATGGAGATGAATAGAGGAGAGTGGTTGATGTAGAGGGGAAGAAGAAGGTCAACATAAGGGTCTAGAGGGAGAGGAATAAAATAAAGGATGAGAGAAGAGGAGGATAACCTTGGAGGAGTGTGGTGCCTAGTTTTGTGGAAGACAATAGAGATAAGAGAAGAGAAGGAATAGATAAAGCCGAGTCGGTAGAGGTAAAATCATTCCATTATAGGAGATAAAATCAAACACCTATTTACCGAGTAAGTAAAATTGTAGTTAAATAAAATAAATCCAAGTTGGGGGTTTCCTTAATTTATGGAATAATAAAATTGTAATGTTAAGAGTCAAATAAAATTAATTTGGGGATTTCTGTAAATTTGTTTATCTTTTGTTGGAGAATGAATTTGTGGGGTGTTTTTCTCATAAATTAATGGCTACACATTTGATAAGGTGCTCAATTTTTTGGGGCAAAATAGTCATTGTGGGAAATTCAATTTGTATAATTTATAATTCACTTGTATGATGACAAAATTATTTTGGCTTCAAACCCTAGAATGGCAATCTCAAATTTCCTATCCATGTGAACTTCTCCTAAAATTTAAAACTTGTAGAGTTTTGGGTTGCATTCAGTTATTATGGCTTGATTAATTTCCTATAAGGATTATTGAGTTATTTTATTTGTTTTGAAATAATTAACTGATTATAAGAGGTATTGAGGGTCCCTCATGAAGTCATGGGACTTCATGAGGAATCCAAAACCCTTATAAATCAATTTTATCCTAACCAAAAATAACTAAAACCCTTCCTGATTCACTTATGATTTTTGCCCAAATATGATTCGAGGACATTTTGTGACATCATGCTTGAGTTGTATGCAGATGATTATGAGATGTGTGTTACATTTTTATTTTTAACGAAAATCTATACTTGAGTTATGATTTTTTGTAACCCTTGAACAAAAGTTGTTATCAATTTGTGTTGATAAGTTATTTATAAACATGAAAGGCTCAATCCAACTGTTGTTTAAAATTAGATTTTTATTTTTATATGATTAGATTCATTGATTTGAAAACCCAACACTGATGTTATAACTTGGTTTATGGTTCTCTAAGTAATCTCAAAGGTGAAATGGAGTCATTTATTTGGTTATAATTTTTGAACCATTTGAGTGTTAATCAACTCAGATTAATGAATTAGACTCATTAGAAATGATTGTTAGCTTGCCAAAAATAGCCCCTTGGTGGCATTAGACCACTTCTTGGTTTTAAGTATGCCCCTTAAAAACTTATATAATCGAATCTGTCTTAGATTTATTTATATAAGCTTACCTAAAGGCCATGAGGTTATTATGAATTGTTTAGATTTCCTAAGAGTTGCCTAAAATTCCTTTGGTGTTTGATTAGTTGTGACTATTGTTGAAATACTTATTATTTGGTTGTATTTTATGTGAGTTGGGTCAATGGATTAAAATCCTTGTTGAGTCTTCAACCTCCTTGCATACTCTATTTCCAAAAACCACCATTTAGCTGATAGATGGGGTGGTTAGGTCCACCATATGGTTGGTCTTATTTGACTGTGCACATGGTTTTGACTTCCTTCTGGTTGATGTGGTTCTCTCTTTTTTGGTTACTAGAGCTAGAAATGTTATCTTAGAATATGTTGTAACTTCATTTCTTTTGATGGTTGTACTTGAAAAAGGGAATGTGATTCTTTATATTATAATAATTTTCCTTATATGCTCTTGAATTATGAACTTATATCATTGATATCTTGTGGGGGAAATTATCTCTCGAATAGAGTTCTATGTTACATTATGATCATGCGATTATATTCTCCTTATAAATTATATAAAATTATTTATGGAAGATCATACATGTTATTTTTATTCTCTTATTATGATGAAATGTTGGAGATATTTATGTTGTTTAATAGTTAAGTTGGCCTAATGATCTTATCATTTGAAAACATGTAGCTAGAAATATAGAGTATGGATTAACCATATTTGAATGAACACCTATAACCATGTATGTAATTGCTTGTTTTTCCATTGAGTAAAAGGAAATTCATGCAAAACCATTAAGATAATTCTCTAAGACCTTGTTGTATCTACCTTATTTTTTCATTGGCTAGAATTAACCATAATAACTACACACATAGAGCTATGATAAATGTTCTTTTTTTTTATCATGTGAAGTAAAAAGTTTTGTACATCCATGTAGTGGTTATCTTAAATTACTTCATGCCTCCATTATTCAACATTTGATGATAATATGCTAAATTATTCATCCAATAGTAAGCAATTCCTCTTTAACCATCAGTTATGTTATAATTGTTCCATATAATAAGTTGTTTAGACATATTACTACATGTTGATCTATGAAGTACATTTATTGCATTCAATTGTATTCTATGTTTGGGAAATTATATGGTTACATACATGAGTCATTTATTACATTATTTGTGCTCAATGATTTAAAAAAATACACCTATTGCTATCATCCAAATTGTAGTAGATAACAAGCTATAATAGTTCTTAATGCATTTCTCATTTATAATGTTTGGTACCTCCATGAAGGATTTTTATGATTGAACCATCTGGTATTGGGACTATTTGATAATAATTAATGTCTTAGATCAATAAATAAGATTTAAGGTTTATATAAACATGCTCTTATGGATGATATTTATAACATATCATTACATCCCAAAGACAACCCTTGAAGGTTGTGGTGGCATAATTTACATTGTGAGTCATTACCATTCATGGACAAGTTAAATTTATACTTACATTGGTTTTGTAATTAGTTATATAGAAGCTACATTAATGGCAAGTGTAATTATTGACAAATCCTCTAGTTCACTTAACTAATTTTTATTCATTATGAAATGATGGAAGACATTTCTTATAAGATCTAGTTATATAACTCTTATACATTTTCTAGTCACACTGTTATTAATTGGCTAACACAATCTACTTAATCATATATTACTAAGCAATAGGAGAACCTAATGCTAGGAACCCACAATCGGAGGTTGTTTTATACCCTAATGGATAGCATTGTGAAAATATTTTATTTTCATGCATTTACATAGCAAGGCTCACTTAATATGAGGCAGTATGAAGTTGCATGTTCTATTGGTTTTCTAAATTATCTCATACAAGTATGGATTATTGATGTAAAGACTTCCTTTACATTAGAACTCATAAGGGTCAATTTCCCCTTGATAATAATGGTCAACTTTGGGTTATTGTATATAACCAATGTAATGATGGCAATCTTTAAATGGGTATAAATTGATAAGTTGGTCCTTGAGTAAAATAGTTTCTTAGAATCTAAAATTATTATTGAAATTGATTTTTATTCATATACCATTGTTGCAAGTATACAATCCTTGGCCAATAATGAATAAGGATAAAGGAGTGCAAGGACCCTATGTTGAGAATTAGACTATCTAATTCCATTAGGTAGTACTTTTCCCCCACACATTTTAATAACTCACTTCATGAACAACAATGATACCTCTTACATGTACAATGCGTATGATCACTTTTATTGATATTGAACTACTTCATTGGTTAAAGGTGTAGTAAATGAATTTATCATTTTATCTTGTTAGTTAAGCATGGGTGGATGCCCAAGAATTAGATGGTAAGGGTATTAGGGTTTCAGGACCCTGGCCTAATATTTTGATATGCAATCTCGGTGGGTAGTCCTTACTTAAATGTATTTATCACCTATAGTGATATTGATTTATAAATGCCTCTTGAATGATAAGACTAGGATCAAATGAGGAATATGAAACCCTTAAGCATGGTTAAATATCCTTGAATGGTCCTATGTGAAATATAAATGCCACATATAGAGTTCATAGTTTATCTATGTGCACTACACATCGATACATCCCAAACTACATATTCTCTAAGGGTATTAGGATTCCTTATAGGATCCCTTATGGATTTTTACCCTTGTTTAAGTAGCCTTAGTCTACCTCACATGGTTATGGATGTACACATGTGTGTATGTAAGAAATATGTTGTTGTATATATTGACTAGATTTGTAGTGGGCCCTACATGCATCCTCTTTCCGTAATCTGATGAGCAATCCTATTAAAAAAAAATTGGGTGTGTGGGGGGGGCAGGGGGTGGGTTTGTTTTAATTTACAACATTCTTGACCTCATTCTTAAGGTGGGATGTATTGTAATTACTATTAGCTTTGAATGTTTTTTAACTCATATTTTGGATCCACTAGAAGCAAGGGCATTGGTCTTTTAATTAAGCATGATGGCCTCCAATATCATGATCTCATAGCTTCTAAGTAAATGACAAAGGTCATAAAATATAACTAAGATTTAAATTGCCATTTGGTAAAACAAAAAATTTAAGAAAATATACTTTGTAAATCATTATAAAGTAATTGGTTAATCATATTTGAAATTTTAGTCTTCAATTTAATCATATTCTCATGCATACCCACTAAATTCTCGTTAAGTCCTTCATGACCTTAATGCCAATTTTGATCAAAAAATGAGCTAGGAAATCATTAAACAAGGAATTGAAAGTGTATGGATTTGGATGGTAAAGCATGAAACTATATGCACCTAATTTTTATACAAAACTAAAAATCTACTATGGTATCAATGTATTTATATGATTTTATATCATTGATTTTGATTAGAATCTTATTGATATGATTTATTATCTTTGGCAATTTTTTGCCCTCTTATTCTCTATTTTTCCACAAATCTCCTTTATTCTTCTCATTTTCTCTCTTTTTTGCTTTGTTTTTCCTCTCTTTGAATTTGTCTTCTTCCCTTTAAGATTCATTGTTCCTAGGTTTTTTTAAAGAGTGTAGTTGTACAATATTGGTCTATCTATGATCATATCCCTACACTCTTAGTCTTGATGAGGAGTGTACTAGTACACTTGTGGTCTAACCAAGAGCGTATCACTATGATCCTAGTGTTTTTCCTTTTGTAGTATATTTTGTCTCTCCTTTTGTGGTTTTATGGTTTTTTCACCCCTTTTTTAGCTTTTATTTATCATTATATATTGTCTTGCATACCAATGGAGTCCTCATTTTAATTCAAAAATATATAAATACATGAGTTTATTTATTTATTTAGGAACGCATTTTTTTATATGAAATTTAAGAACACATATTTGAATTGATTAGCCATCTATTAATGTAAAAAAGCAAAGGATTTCATTATTATAAAAATGCCCTTTACCAAAAGTAGAATTAAAATGATTAGTGAAATAACAAATATACTTTACTAATTTCATGAATCTCATTGATAAGGGTTGGGATATTCATATTACACTTGCCTTCCTATTGAATTACATCTATACTTGTATGTTATCTTCAATACATATTCCCTAAAGGATGTACCCCTAAATCCAACCCCCCCCCCCCACATCCCATTTTTATGGTTTTTTATGGGTGGATACTTGGCATTATATGGATACACAGAAGGAGGTGTATTTATAATAAATATGTAATGAATTGTGATAAATAAAAATAGGTTTTGGAAAGAAAGAGTATATGAAAAAAACTAAATTTTATTTTAAGATCTGATATAATTAACCCTAAGTGTACACTATCATACAAGGATAATGTTATCCATATATATTCATGCCCACATGATCTTATATGGACCAAGAGTGTAAAAATATGCTCCTCATCATTTTATACACTTCATCACCTCTACACATTTTTTCTATTTTTTCTTCAAATCAACATTTGGGACTATTTTTATCTGAGTTTATTATCCAATGGTACATAGGTTTGGTATAAATTTAGTATTTATGTGAGAAAGTTGTCTTCAATAATTTAAATAATTTAATTCAATTCATTTTTCATAATTGGGTATATGTCTATTCTTATATTATTTTATTACATTAAGCTCTGATTTGTGCACGTTCTTATATGGTTTTATTTTTTAAAAATTAAATCCAATTTTTCATACTAAATTTTGTTGAACCTGCATTTCTTTGTATGTTCCTTTTCATTATAACTTTACTACTTACAACAATTTCTATAAATTTTATTTTCTTATGGCTAAGTTTACTAGTTTATCCATCATGAAGCTCTAGTTCATGTGTTTATTAAAAATCCTTGAATATCACTATGATAAGTGTGGAATTTTACTTATGGTTGTTAAATCATGTCACTTTGTATTAGACCTAAATCTCCCTCTTCTTTTTTAATATCTTGTATATTATTGAGTTCCTTAGCAATTCCTATAGATGAATGTGATTCCATTATAAGATGCTTTTAAATGGAAGTTTCTACATGGAATATTCTTAGTTTATGCATATTATTATACATGATACTATGGTTGCTACACAAATATTTATAAATGTTTAAATATTTATTTCCAATGATATATCAAATTAAATAATAATATGGTTTGAAATATGATAGGTTATATGTAATAATAATTTTATATGTATTAAAACCCTTGAAATTCATAGAATGGCCTTAGTATCTTCTATTGATAGATGTTATGTTTCTTATTATAATATGATGGCTTATAATGAGGTAGATAATATAATGATTAGGAATGCTAAAACATTATATGCAAAAGTCCATCCCACTTCTTTTGAACCTGAATTTGGGATTAACCAAAACATCCCTCTTAATGTAGCTCAAGGCCTAAGGCTTAGATTATAAATCTCCAAAGACTATGGTATTTGAGATCAACCCAAGAATACTCATGTCAAGATGTTTATCCTTGAATTAATTATAAGGTACAATGATTAAAAATATATATTTTTATAAGACCTTTGACAAAACTAATTTTCTAAGTTATACCCAACCTTCTCACTTTATCATTATTGTTATATATTTAATGGATAGCGAGAACCTTATTACATTTAAGAATGATGTGTTACCTCTAAAATATATTGTGAAACAAAATTTACCCCTATACATTCAAGTAATAATAAAAAAATATATCAAAAATAATATTAGATAATGGTTTGGGATTAAGAATTTTTAGTGAGTCATCTCTTAGTGCATCTCAAATTGGAATAAAATCCATCATAAACTCATAAATGATCATTAATGGTTTTGACAATCAAATATATATATATATATATATATATATATATATATATATATATATATATATATATATATATCTTGGAGAGATTACATTGAATACATCTCTTGGACAATAAACCATAGCCATATAATGCCAAGTAATATCTAATGATGTGATCCATAATATCTTACTTGAAATGCCATGGATTCATGCCATGCTTTTTATCCCATCCATGTTGTATAAATGCTTTAAATTCATGCATGAGGGAATAATTTATACCTAACTTGTAGATGATGTGCCATTAATATTTTGTAAAATATCAAAGCCTAATGATATAATTATTATACAACTAATACTCAACTAACCATTATGATACCCCCACAAGTCATTCTAATAAATCAATTAACCCCCTTTGAATGGGATGAATGTAATATAACCCAAAAGGAAATTGGTAATTAAACTAAAAGTATGGACATATAGTTATCCAAGATTAACTTCACATCAATTATCCCTCAAAAATATACATATAATTTAATCATATTTAACATTGGAAAACTCTATCATTCCATGAAATAATATGGAAGACCTATTCAATTATGTGTGGCCCTATTGATGCACCATCCTAAGATGATAAAATTAAAATTAAATGGCCTATGATAGATAAATTTTATAATACTCGTACACCAAAATAAATTATTATCTTGGATCACAATTATTTAGAAAAGTATGAATTCAAATTTAAATATGCACTTAAAATGGGCTACAAATGCCAAGGTCTGGGTAAACATGAGCAAGGAATCATAAAGCCTATCACTATAAATACTTATAACTTAAGTAATGTTATTAATATAATGAGGATTCTATAATTAAATATATACACTTTTAATTGGATAACATATATTTAGGAGCTCATAATCAATAGAATGATATAAAAGATAATTATATACATAAAAAGTTCTCCAAATCTACCAAGAATCATTCACAAGAAATCGATAAGTATCATGACTATACGACTCACATGCCTTTTTTTAGTTGATAATGCCACTTCATATACAATCCCTCACTTGGATACTTTTTTCAGTGATGAGGTTAACTAAGAATATTTAAGAACTAATGTTTATTTCCTAATTTACAATCATAATAATAATAGACTCCTTTTTACATTGAAAAACCATGCCTAATTTTGTGAATTTTATCCCTCTCCTAATGGTGAATAATTTAAAATAAATATCTTAGATGCACTACCAACCACATGATATTTAGAATATATATCAACATTATTAAATGAAAACATGATTGATATTAACATTGGTATTAGTGACACACTAAATATTATAAAGTAAGGTACCTTAAAAACATGAATCTTACACCACACTATCAAAGGTTTTTTTAATATCTTCACCCATTATTATGTTGATATTCATAGTATTTCTACATCTATTATAGTGAAAAATTAAGTGATCAATTCAAACCTATGAAATAAAAGATCAAAAAGATACATTATAAGGTTCCTTTATTGGTTAAAAAATAAATCCAAAAAATTATCAAAACTAGTTTTATATAACTTATTAATTATTTATATTAGATCTCCAAAATATTCAAAATTTCCAAATTTCCAAAGTAACTGAGGGAATCAATATTTATATTGAGTTTAGAGATATAAATAGTTTATGTCACAATGATGACTTCCCATTTCCAAACATTGATGGGATACTTGATTTTACATCTGATCATTAGATTATCTCAACTATGGATGGATTTTTTTGGTTAAAAACAAATTAATATTAATCATATTGACCAACATAATAACACACTCACAAATCCAAGGGGATCATTTTTTATGTTTAAATAATTTAGTTTGAAAAAATCAAATGTTACCTTTAAAAAGGTATTATCCATATATTTTATGATTATATGCATAACATTCTAGAGTACTATGTTGATGATATTTTTGGAATATCTAGACAATGTGAAAATCATATACATAATTTATAAAATATATTTAAATGACTAAAGGAATACATGGAAAGATTAAATCATAATAAATTTGCATTTAGAATTACATTAAGAAAAATATTGAGTTTTATTGTCTCATGAAAAGGTATAAATTTTTATCCTCAAAAATTTAAATTCATTATTGAAATGCCTCCTCACAATAATCTCAAGTAGCTGAAAAGTCTAAAAGGTAAGATTTAAGCCATTAAATAAATTGTTTCTTAATTAACCGATAGAACCCAACCATTTTCTAGATTATTACAAAAAGACATTAAGTATGATTGGAATTACCATTGTCAAAAATATTTTTATGCAATTAAATAATATTATATAATCCTTATGTTGTGATTCTACTCATCTTAGATCATCCACTATTTTGTATCTTGTTAAGATTAAGTATGCAGAAAAAAACCTACTTGCACAAAATGACGATGATCATAAAGCATACACCATTTATTAAATTAGTTATATATTAGTATATTATGAAAAGAATAAAAAATCAAAAGAAAAAAATTAATTAAATAATATCTTTATGACCCAAAATCTTACAAACTACATGCTTAATAATGAAACTCAAATCACTGCCAAGATTTTTCCTTTTAAATATATGATGTCTAAGCCATAGGGAAGTGGGTCATATTACCCATGGTTTTTTATCTTAATATTGTATCCCAAAAATAATTTAAAGTTAAATTCATAACAAACCAACTAACTATGAATCCCTTATTAAAATATACCCCTATAGATGACACTTTTCCAGAACTAACTATGAATCCCTTATTAAACTATACCCCTATAGATGACACTTTTCCAGATGAGTTTGACTCGTGTACCTAAATAATACTTACACTATGTAATTTGATGGGTTTATTATGTTTTAATTTTTTGAGCCATTATTTTATTGATCACCAAATAAGGAATGTAGACACTTAATTTTTTTATAATTTAGGTAGTTTTAGTGATGTTATCATGATTTCCTTCCTTTAATCCATTTGCTTATATTAAGTTCTTATTGGTATAATTTCCCTTTGTGTTGGCCCTATATTTTATTCCATTGCATTATGTTTTCTTTAAAAATTTATATTATATTTTATTTTGGTCAATAATATTTCTTCCATTCGATCCAAAATTACTTTAAATTATATATATTGACTATTTATTTATTTTGGTACAACTTTAGATGCTCTTGTAATGTCCAAAATATTTTTTAAGGCATTTTCTGCCTTTACCTTTTTTAGAGGAGGTCTACAAGTGATATGATCACTTTTTAAATCAATATAAAATTGATCAAATTATTTTTATGTATTTTGTGTCATTTACCATGTTTCTCGTGTCTTAATTTTAAGTTTTCATGTCTTTCCATAGTTAGCCTATGTGTGAATGTTTCTCAATTTGAATTCAATTATGCCTATATATATATACATATGTACCTAAGTCATTTAAAATTTATGCACATTGATAATATATTTTGCACAATTATCAATGAGCTTTCACATTTATCATATTCTAATGTCTTATAGCTACATACTTGTACCAAAATAAAGTTTCACTAACAATTATATATTATTATTGATTATCTTAGGGATAAAATGTGGAGTCTTCTCTCATTCAATGGGAAGGGATTAGTCACTTGCATATATAACACTTATTGATCTGTTATTATTAGTTTGCATAATATATATTTTTAACTATCAAGGCTCTCAAGCCTCTAGCTCTGTATATTTTATTGTCTTTTGAATGTATTGCATGGAATATTAGTGTTAAAAAAAAGGATACAAGATATTAACATATTTATTTACTTATTTATATTTCTAAGAGAGGCTTCTACACATATACTAATAATAATTAGTTCCATGATTTTTAGACTACAAGGATAACTAGAGCCATTTTTAGAGTAGGTTTTCCACTTTTAACATAAACTTTCATTTTTAGAGTAATCTAAAATTGGGTTGACATTTTTCAAGAAATTTTTAAATTGGTCACTAGGTAAGTGCACAAAGTTGGGAGACAAAAAGTGGCCTACCCATAGACATGATTTTTTTGAAATTTTATAAATCTGAACTTTTATGGATAATTTGAGATATGTACACTCCAAATTTGAAGATAATGTAAGAACATAAAATGTATCATTTTCAATCTAGTTTCTAAAACACTAAAAAAAATTTAAAATGGTTAAGTATAACTACATCTAAAATTTAAAGAGGAACTTCTATTTTTTCATAAAATAAAGTAGATAGACGGTCGCATGGTGCATCATTTTTTTAACAATATTTAATATTATTTAAAACCCTTTGGAGAAAATTTAGATAATATCTTCTAGTTTGTGACCTATATTTTTTAAATGAATACATTTTTTATGAATTTTGCAAGTAAATAGATCATGAAAATTGACAAAAATGGATAGTTATCTGTGCGACGTACCTAACTACCTCAAAAAAAATGAAACTAATTTTTTTTGAATGTGTGTAGAATTAGGCCTATTTTGTGACCATATAACTTGTTTTTCACTTGGATGAATGAAAGACAAATTACATGAACATGTATATTCATGTATGTTTATGGCATGTAGTGACCTAAAAAGGTATATTTAGAAATCAACATAGTTTGAAACCTTAAAGTAGTCCAAAAATTATAAAAATCATATTTTTGGAAAGAAGAGATTGTGTTCATCATGATGGTATTAAGTTTTTGAATTTTCATGTTGAAATTCTTAGTGTATTTGGCAATTAAATTTGAATTTTGTTATTTTTTATCATAACTTTCAAAACTCAGATGTACATTGATAGTCCAGTCCTTTGGCTCATGAATCCAAGCCATTATCAAGCCAAAAGGTACAAGAATTAAATTCAAATTCAAATACCATGATTACATTAATGTATAACATAATTGCATTAATAGATAATGTGATCGCGTTACTATTATTTTGCACATTAAAGTAAGGAATGTGTAGATGGAGTGAATGTTGGTTAACAAGTAATGCAATTGTGTTATTGATAATGAGATCATGTTCCTATTATTCTACACATAAAATCATGTGGGAGCTACACATGAAGGTAGCTTTGGTCAAAAGCTTATATTTACTACTCTAAATAAATGTAACAATATAAATGTAAACTTATACTTTAAATTTATTTTATTAAATATAATAAATTATGGTCACTCTACATCTGATAGAATTGGTCTCACAATTTCACACCTTACGATATGGAAATAGTTTTTCAAAATCTAATATGGTTAGTATTTAGGAATTTTTAGGGTATAGGTATTAAACCTAAGGATTTTAGTACATAAATTTTGTAATCGATATCCATTGTTCATAAACATATAATCATTTTTTAGGTTTTTATGCCTTTTGGATTGATTCATAGTATTTATAAAAGTCCTAGTTTTGTCAAAATTGAGGTTTTAAAACTTCTCACTTTAAACTTGAGCCTAAGTGGTTTGATTGTCATAGTGTAGGTCATATTGATGACCTGCACACATCAAACAACCACTTTGTGTTAATTTCACTTGTTTATCATCCCTCCCTCATCCTTGATCACTTCCTACTCATCCCTCATTACCCCTAATCACTCTCTAATCATTACTCATTTTCCCAAATCAATCCCTCATTAACTCTCACTTTCCCTAGTCATCTCTAATCACTCCCTTATCATCCATAATCACTCCTCCATTGACCCTCACTATCCCTCATAATCCCTAATTACTCCCTCCCTATCCTTCATCATCCCTAATTACTCCTTACTCATCCTTCATCATCCCTAATCACTTATTCATTCCTATTCACTCCCTCCTCATCCCTCATCATCCTTAATCACTCCCTTATTGATCTTCATTATCTCTCATCATATCTAATCACTCAAGATTATCATCCCTAATAACACCTTCATTGACTATCACCATCCCTCATCATCCCTAATCACTCCCTCTTCATCCCTCATAATCCTTAATAAATCTTTCTTCATCCCTCATCATTGCTAATCACTCCCTTATTGACTCTCACCATCCCTTATCTCTCCATCATTGACCCTCACCATCCCTAATTGCTCCATCATCATCTAAAATAAGTATATACTCTAAAGATATATTTTACTCCAATCATATGTTTTTTAATCCATTATAATAAAAATTAACTCTTTTCTAAGACTTATTGTGTTGTCAATACCCATCTGTGATAGTCAATTTTATTATTGAATGAATTGGATGATCTTTCAAATTTATAGTTAAGTAACATAAGTACTAACACAAAATAGAGTCTTAATTTTAGTTCATCAAATTATCTTTGTTGTGAAGCTAACTATATGAAACTTTATTTAGTTTTACCTTTGGTAGTTTGGTTTAAAAGATAAAAATTAAACACAAATATCTTGTATAATTTTTTGATTATGAGAAGATTTGAATCAAATACAAAATTATCTAGTGTTTCCCATTCTTGCATGATTGAATCTTGGTCAGGTTCACACATGCACTCCTTGTGTGTGTAACATGTCCCAAATATTTTATCTCTTGCATGAAAAATGAACATTTATTCATGTTATCATAAAAATATGTTTCTGCAAAATGTGAAACATTAGTTCAACATGGTGTAGATTTTCATCCAATGTTTTCTATAGATTAACATGTCATCAAGGTAGATTTAAAAATGGCATAGGTAAAAGGCCTAAGGATGTTGTTCAACATTTTGAAATGAATGAAGTAGTTACATGAGTTAACCTAAAAGTCATAACTAAATAGTTAATCAAATGTCTAGATGTTTAACATGAATATGATGATACCCAAACATAAGATCAATTTTTTAAAATACTTATACACCATGGATATGGTATAAAAATTTCTTAATATTTAGATGAGGATAAAATTTCTTCAGTTTAATCTTGTTTAAATTTTTTTAATTGATTCACAACTTTGGCACAAATGCAATTGGGCTTCTGCAAGGTAACTTTTTGGGCATGATGTGTCCGTTATCCATGATTTCATGGATATACCACTTGATCTATTCATTCTCTAGAAATGATATGTTGTATAAATAGGTTTGAGGTAGAGCTAGTTAAGGGATTAAATCAATAGTATTGTTTAGTGTACAGTATGTAAGAACATATTTAGGTGAGTGAAAGATATCCTTGTATTCATCTAGTTTATGGTTCAATTATGTTGTATTTGTTATTTTTGGATAAACCACACTATGATATAGTGACATAAGGATGTTATTACATTTACTTCTTATCATCAATATTATACTTATTACTATAACTGACAAGATTTTGGCTCTTCCTGGCACTAATGATTGAAAGCTTATGAACTAATGATGATATATGGTATTTCAAATCAGGATAATCTATCACAACATTTCAAGGATTTACTTCATAGATTACATGTCAATGGTAATTATATGGTTGACCACATCTAAAACATCACACACCTCTAATGGTGAGATGTCATAAAGGATTAAATCTTTAAAAAAATTGATTTTGTACACCCAGTGACACTACTAGGTGATCCATTTCTCAAGGCCTACACTATACCATACACTAGTGTATGGTTATGGATGATGTATAAATTTCAAATTCAATTTTTTAAAATATAATTTAGGATAAATTAATTTTTTTTACTTTTATTGGAAATGATGAAGTGTATTATCTCACCATTGATCTATATTTATTAATAAAATAATATTTTTAATTCATATAATTTCTTGTTAGGGGAAGTAGAGATATTTTTAGTACTAACCATATCATTTGGTTCATAATCTATTATCTACTTACCTTTTTATAATGATAGATAACTTGTACTCACTTATAGTGATGTGCAAGCAAAGATCTCATAGTGTGACACTCTTCATTGGATTGAATATTGAAGTTATTAATTAAACACCACTTTCCAATCTTGAACTACTTGTTCTAATTATTTGAAAATTATTTTCCACTCTCTTGTATGATGACTCAATTAATAGACATACAAATAGAAGGCCTTCAATGTAATTATTTAGATCATAAAATGTCCTCATATGGAAAGCAATTGATTGGTTTCATGAAATCACATAGTTTGGTGATCCTCATGTATTTACTACCCATTTTCGGTGCTATGGTGGTTTTACCTGCTTCTCTTTTTCTATCAAATTTTCAATTTTGAATTACATCATTTCTAATAGGCCCATATTTTTTCATAGGTGTTAAATATTTATGTTTCAAATTTGCCTCCATGTCATTTTGATCACTATGACTTATATTTTATGCTATCACTCAACTCTCCACTTGTCAATCCTATAATTTTTAAACCCCAAAAAAATACCACCATCAAGGTATTTGATGGAGTGATTAAGGATGAGGAAGGATGAGGAAGAAATTGAGGAGGCAGTCAATAGGGATGATGAGGGATGGTGAGGTCAATGAGGGAGTGATTAGGGATGATGAGGGATGGTGAGTATTAATGAGGGAGTGATTAGTGGAAATTAGGGACAAGGAATGAGTGATTAGATATGGTGAGGTATGATGAATTAGTGATTAGGGATGATGAGGGATGGTGAGGGTCAATGAGGGAGTGATTATGGATGATGAGGGAGTGATTATAAATGATGAAGAATGGTGTGGGTTAATAAAAGAGTGATTAAGGATGATGAGGGGTGAAGAGGGAGTGGTTAGGGATGATGAAATGGTGATTAGGGATGGTGAGATCCAATGAGGGAGTGATTAGGTATGATGAGGGATGGTGAGAGATAATGGAGTGATTAAGGAAAATGAAGGGTGGTGAGATCTAATGAGGGAGTGATTAGGGATGATGAGGGAGAAATTAAAGATGATGAGGGATGGTGAGGTTCAATGAGGGAGTGATGAGGTATGATGAGGGATGATGAGGGATGATGAGGGACAATAAGGGTCAATGAGGGAGTAATCAAGGATGATGAGGGATTGATTAGAGATGACTAGAGATAGAGAGGGTCAATGAGGGAGTGATTAGGGACAATGAATAATGATGAGAGAGTGATTAGGGGTGATGAGTCATGAGTAAAAAGTGATCAGGGATGAGGGAGGCATGATGAATAAGTGAAATTAACATAAAGTGGTCATTTGATGCATGCAAGTCATCAATGTGACCTATGTTACCCTAATCACACCCCTTTGCATCAATTTCAAAGTGATTAGTTTGAAAAATTCAATTTTGACAAACCTAAGACTCTTAAAAATGCCAAGAAACAAATATAGAAGGCATAAAAACCTTTAAAATGACTATATATTTATCAAAAATGGACTTAAATTGAAAAAATTATGTCCTAAAATCCCTATGTTTGATACTTAAACCCAAAAATTCCTAAGTACTGACCAAATTGGATTTTGAAAAACTATTTTCCACATCGTAAGGCATGAATATATGAGACCAACTCTATTAGATGCAAAGTGAACTTGTTTTCTATTATTTACTAAAATAAATTGAAAGTATAAGGAAATAAATGTAACAATATAAATTTCAAATAACAAGAATGCAATCGCATTATCAATAACATGATCATGTTGCCTATTAATCAATATTCACTCCATCTACATGTTCCTTGATTTAAAGTGAAAAATAATAGTAACATAATTGTGTTATTATTTTTATAATAACATGAAAATGTTATTTATTAATGCAATCACATTATACATTAATGTGATCGTGTTATGACTCAATAATTGCTAAGTCATAATTTAAATAACATGATCACCTTATGTCAATAACACCATCGCATTATTTAATAATTCGATCGTATTATGTAAAATGTCTAAAGAATTATCTCCCGACTCTATGTACTTACCTCAATACAATAGAGCACATTCTAATTTATAGAGTTTAATTTTTACTATTCTAGGACCTTTTTCTCTATGACTTGAAAACTATTAGGATTCAGGCAAGGCATAAATATTTTTTTATCTATCTTTTCCCATCTATTTCATTTATATTGATCATTTATAGTTTTAATTACCTTTATTTTCCTCTCTTTGGTATAATTAAATATTATTTATTATTTACTATTATGTTTACCTTGTGCATTTATTTTACTTGATTGATATAGTTTTTAACACTTTTGAACCATTTTGGAAAAATATTTTGGTGAACCTACCATGATATACTATAGTTTACCACATTATACCTAATTTATCTCATTTTATTAGTTTACCTAATTGATGTATCATTTTTTTTTCTTGTAGGCTATTTATGTAAAACATTTTTATGAACCCCTCCATTTTAAACATACAACTCTAGGGTTGAATTCTCTTGTTCCATATAGGATTTTATAATGTGGTTGTTTTAGATCTTATTATTCTATGGTTTTTCTTAATTATTTTGATCTCCTTATCTTTATATTCTTGTGTGTATCTTTTAAACTCTATTATGCATGTGATTTTTGACTCTTTGTATGTTATAAATTCTTATTTTAATGCAATGCCTTTTTTTATTACACATGATTTTGTAAAATCTATTAATTGTGATTGGAATGATGATGTATCTTGATATTTTTTATTATATGGGGTAAACACTTTTAAATCCATAGATATGAACCCAAAAAATGAGGGTTTTGATTACTCGGCTCACAACCAATGGCATGATGATGTATCTTAATATTATGAAAGAGAGGATAAAATAGATTAAATTTTAAGAAAACTAAATGGCAATCTTGTCAAACTTAATGAAAATGTAAATGATATGTATTGATTATCTTTTTTTGATCCTTCATGATTATGGAATGAAAAAATTTAATACACAAAAAAAATAGTTACTAAGGAAAGATATGTTAATTTTAAGCAAAGTAACCTAGAGGGATTTGATTATAAGCCTCAATGTATGTAGTAAAATTTTTATCCTTACTTAGAACATAATGTGAATGAAAATGTTCAAAATTATTTTCCTTCTACTCTTTATACGAATACAAGTTTCAAAAACTATGTAAATATTGAAAATGATTGTCCTCCTACTATTCCTTTGAGGGCAAAATTTGAAAATTATTGTCTATACTCCTTTTGTGAATGGCCATACTAATAATAAAATCTCTCAATATGAAAATATAAAATAAATGATTTAACAATATATTAATTTATTTATTTTAAAAAATATTATATGTTAAGAAATAACCTTCTCATGTTTCCAAAATTATGGAAAAGTTGAAAGAAGTAGTTAATGCAAATCTATCATGTGTGGTAGATGATGTTCCTATGTTTTGTAATTATTTTTATCCTCCTCCTCCTCCTCATATATATATATATATATATATATATATATCTGTGTGTGTGTGTGCGCGCGCGTGCACCTCATATTGTTCCTATTATTGAAAACATTGACAATTTATACCCTCGAGTAAACCCCTTCATAGTTTGGTTTTATCAATCCATGAGATTATTACCAACATGCATGAAATCGGTGAGTTACAAAGATAAGTACAAGATTTATCTATAGAGTCTATTGCATTTAATTCTTTTGTTGATTATAATTTTAAATATGGATAACCTATAATGTTTAATATTATTAATTATCCTTTCCAACAAGGTTTCAATATGCCTAAGTTTTCCTTAATTTATGGGTATGGAGATGTGCATTTACATCTTAAGTACTTTTGTGCTTCTCTTCATAAATCTGATGCTAATAATAGAATATTTCTAAAACCATTTCCTATAAGCTTAATAGGCCATAGTTTACATTAGTTTTACACTTTACGTAGTGTTTTATACATATCTTCCATATACACCTATATTTTTCACTTACTAATAATATATTTTTTAGGACTCGTTAGTCTATGAATCTCATGAAGTGCAATGGGAAAGGGATAGGGTTAGTTTGTGATTTTTTTTAGAGATGTCCATATTATCATCTTGTACCTATATATCATCACCTTCATTCCTTTAGCTATGTGTATCCTCATTTGAGTCTATTTTCCTTTCATTCCTCTTATTCTCATTAGTTTCATGACTTTTCTCAACTAAATTGATCTTGATTGATTTAAATTTATATATCATTCCTTGTATTTCCTACTAAATTGACATGGCCAAACTATTATATTTCATGTTTGTGTCTTTTTCCTATTAAATCAACACCATCAAATTTTTCCCTTGATTTTAATTAAATCGATCTTAATAGATTTAGTTGTTTTTCCATTTGTATTATATCAATGTGGTTGACCTACTGTTGTGTCATTCATAATTCATTATACTAAATCAATCCAGATCAATTCCATTAGAATTTGATATAGGTCAATTTTATGAAATTAAACACTATTTATAGGATTCCAAAATATCATTTTTATAGGAGAAGGCTCATCTTCTTTGCTTAAATATGGAAAGGCTTTTCTAAGTAAATAAGAGGAATTGGGAGATAGAAGCTTATTAGTATGAAGGTCTAGTCTACTTAATGTATTTGAAGACTAATAAAAGGAATCTAAACCAAGGGGGTGCCCCTTAGTCTTTAGATTCAATAATTAGGGACACTTAGGTATTCATCATTTCCAATTTAAGTAGTCACCTATAAAATATCTTAAAACGTGACACTAGAGCCAAGGGGGAGATTTATGTTCCTACAAGTCTACTAGAGGTAAGTATCCATATCCCTAATCTCTTTCTTATTTTTAATTTAGTATATAGTCTAGGCTTGTAGATTCAACCATAGTTATATTTACATTATCCATGCTTAGTTTATTTTCACTACCTTTTACAAAGATACAACCTTTATATCCATTTTATATTTATATCCTTTTATTTTATATTATTACCATATTAGATCTAGGTTTCCCTTGTTCATTAGTTCCTTGCATGTGTTTTCCTTATAATATCCTTAAAACCCCCTTTTAAAAAATCACTTGCTTTTATCATTTACCCAATTTGTGGCATAACATATTGTATGTAGTTGGTCTTATAATGGTATTATCTCTTTCTTATATTATGAAATATTTATTTTAGTTGGTCATATTCACCCAATATAAATTCTAGTGAACTCAACATGAATTCTATCCCACTACTAGTTGGATTAGATTTATGTTTTCCTTTCCTTGGTTATTAACATTATCTTCACCATCAATATAAAATCTTGTGAACCTAATGTGAGTCTTATCCCACTAATAATTGGATCCTATTAACATTTTCCTTTCCTTTCTTCTTAGCATTAGCTTCACATTAGTTTCACCATCAATATAAATTTTGGTGAACTTGATGTGAATTATATCCCATTGCTACTTGGATAATTGCATGTTTTTTTTTCATTAATTCTTAACATTATATTCACATAATATTCACCATAAATGTACATGCTATTGAACCTGACGTGAATCCTATCTCACTACCAGTTTGACTATCTTCAAACTTCTAGTTGTTGAAATTTTTTAAATGCATATTGTTTGAAAAAATATATTTTCTCCTCCTAACTTATTATATTTTTCCATATGTTTTCAATTATATCTCTCTTATTATTTTTCTATTGAGTATCAACCCATTTATATCTGCATGGTTTTATCTTTTCTCCCTTCTGACTCTACAATTGAAAGTAACTCTTCATGGTGTATTTTTTCTCAACCAAAATCAATGATTCCAATTCCTATCACTATAGATCCCAAAAATGATGGTCCTTCCATTTTTGAAAATATATTAGAATGATAAAATATTCTCATAAGATACTTTCCCTGAAATGAATATTATTTTTATGATCTTCCCCTTTATGATGATCCTAGCATGATAGAGGATCATACCATTTTCAACACATATAACATGGATGAAAATACCTTAGATGATTTTTTCCATTCCTCACACTTATAACATAGTCAAAACCCACTATAATGACTTTACCATCTATGATGATCCTTTTATCATTTTTTAAGATGATGATCCTAACATTTTTTACACTTATAGCATGGATTAAAATCCTTTATATGATTTTCCCATTACTTATACTTTTCACATGGGAAAAAAACACTATAACTATTTCCCCATATTTGATGGTTATATAATGATCAAAGACCCCACATATGATTTCTCATTTGTGATGACATGGAAATAAAATCCCTATGATATTTTTTTCTATTTTCAGAAACCCTCACTTTGAATCAAGTAATAAAGAGGATGATTTCATAAAATAATTACCCTCCTGCTACTTATGTGGATGATTCATCAAACCTCATATCACATCCAAACATATATTATTTAAATAGATTTTATCAATTCATCAACTCATGAAGAATGATTAGTTCATGTGCCTAGTGCAAAATCCATTACGGTATAGTTGATTCTTATCCTAGCATTCAAACTCAGCCAAAACCCATACTCAAAACTTACGAAACTATTTAGGCCTTTAATTCTTACTCCCATCTGAAAAATTATAATCTAAAATTTTCTTAAATTTGAATGAAATCAACCATGTTGATCTATTTTAAAATAACCTTTCTATCAATTACAATGAAATTGGCCCTAATACATAGTTGGTTGATCTTATTCATTTTGACAATTATAATGAAGTCATACATGTTATTGAAATGGTTGATCTAGTTTAGTTTGGAAAAAAAATTCATAGACATAGAGTGGATAATTTAATCCAATCCATCAGTTACAAAAAAAATAGACACACTTCCAATATAGTTATTAAATATAATCCAACTTAAAACATTGAAATCAGCACACATACAAACATGGTTAATCTACTTGAAAATATTCCAACAAATTAGAATAAATTCGGCATGGTTGATTCCATACAAAATATTCCACGAGATCCAAAAGTTACTTTAGATGCCAAAATTATTATTTTGAGATATAAACACATTGAATATGATAGTAAATTTAATAACTCTATCAATCTCTAGGTTTATATCAAATCTACTCCTACCATATATCACCATTGGGTAATCTTATGATGTCCATCCTTCTCTTCATTCACATGCTAGGGCATATTATGATAACCATTATCCTATTTTACACATTTTTGCATCTTTCAATGCCCATCCTTACATTAATTCACACTTTGGGGGCATCTTATGATTTTAATCCTCACTCTTCCTCAACCTTGAGCACATATTGCAACACTTTCCTCTCCTTGACATATCACTCTCATAATGAGCTAGTTATCCAAATATCACATGCATTAAAAATAATAAAATTCAAGTTCAATAAATATTCTAAGACATGTTATATACTTTTATAAATGTACCATGTTCAAAGTATGTTATTTACTTCTCATAAATCACATATCTAAACATCTAGGTTTCACCTCCACCTCTCAATTTCTACTTGCCTACTCTCACCCTTCCTCATCTCCATCTTTAGCATTACATGTTTTTTCCATTTCATTTCTCATTCCATGTTATTTACTTTTTTTCATTTACCTTCTTATCATGACATTTATTACACATTATAGTTTTATTTATCCATTTCACCTATTCATTTTGATCTAGTGTATTGACATTTATTTCACCTCTTAATTTTATATGGTCAATACACCTATTCTCAATTCTTCAGTATCTTTATTTTTATAGCACCTCTTAATTTTATTTAGCTTTTTTATTGATTCTATGTTATTTGGTATATTTAATTTTATATCAACTATTTGTTTTATTTTTACATTAACTTGTTCATGGTTATTTGGTATGTTTATATTTATTTCATCTCTTAGTTTTATTTGTCCATTGATTTCATTCCCAAATTTTTGGTATCTTTACATTATTTCACCTCTTAGTTTCATTTGACCATTACACCCATTATATACTCTTTCATATATTTAATTTAATACACCTATTATATTTTTGGCCATTGCACATGTTCCTAGTTCCTTAGTTTCTTTACATTACACCTCTTGGTTTTGTTCAAGAATTTTACCCATTCCAAATTATTTGTATGCTTACTTTCATTTCATCTTGTCTTACTACCCTTTTGCACTTCATAGCTTCATCCTAATTATTAATTAACCTCTTGGATTTGTAGTTTGTGATTTGCATGGTAATATCTTGGGGATTAAAATAAGTTACTCCTCATGAATTCTCATATTATCCACTCTTTGCCTTCAAAATTTTTTACTATGTTACTATCATGTGCCTCTAGGCTCTTCTATTATCCTTTCACCCCTTAGGTTTTTACATCATTATTAATACCATATTTTATGCACCTTATTATATTTATCCTACTTAATTTATTTACCACTATGTTTTTCACAATGTGAGTTTCATGGTAAGACTATGGAGAATACAACCAAGCCCTTCTCACAGGCACCCGTCCTATTATTATATGTTTCTCATACTCTCACTCCAAAACTTAGCTAGGTTTTTATCATATAAATATAAGGAAATGGTAGAGAGTGGTGTTTTTCCACATAGATTCAGTTATATTATCCTATGTAAAAATAATTGTAATCTATCTACATGTCTCTCATCCACATTTTACCCTATCTTATGATGAAAGTTTCGAACATTCCTACCATTTTTTTTAATTATGGCAACCCATTCATTCAAATTTGAATCTCTATTTTACATATCCTTTTGGTCATACCAATGTTAGTTTTGAGAGTGTACTATTTTATAAAGTGTAGGTCTAGAAGTATATAACCTTTTTAGTCCCTAGTTTATCTTCTTTAGTGGTTAGGTGTAATCTTTCTTGTATTAATCATCTTTAAAAACCATTTATCTTTTGAATTTTTAGGGAGGAGAAAATATAAGAAATATAAAAGGTTATAATTCATAATATCATATCAAAATAAAAATAAAAAGGTAATTTCAAAAGGAAAAATATCTCTCAAAAGTCAAATCACACTAAAAGACATGATCATATCATTTTCCATTCCCCTATCATAGTTGAAGATCAAACTCCATAGTTGGCCTCATGATATATCCAAGGTCCATTGTAATGTGGTATAATATAAGACTATGGTAGGATGTCTCATATATATTATTAGTGTCATATATTTTCACATGCAAGTGCCCAATCCTTGTAGTATATTAATGGCTCTATAATACATTGTATGAAATATGGAACACAATATGGGAAGGTAGGATAATTTTAATTTATATGATTTAGCCTTCATGGAGTCATCTATATAGTTCACTATTTAACCTAATATTTATTCTTGTTGTGTCAAGTTCCTTAGGTCCATTGATGTTAAAAACTCTTAGTCTTACCAAACTAATTAGAGTGTCTTATTTATACTAAATACCATGTTTTCACCTTGATGGTGCACTAATTTCCCTCCATTTTTATTTCCCCTTGATATAATTTTTTTTATAATTATTTCCCATCTTCTCTATATATTTTTCTCTATTTATTTTAGACATGTTAACATTTTGATAGGTGTTAGTGTTCAAAGATTCCTCTTTAAACTTTACATGTTTGAATAGAAGTTACATCTTTGAGTTGTTGTGAGATTATTTCTTGGTCATTTATTTATCTTTATAGGATTTATATTAGTTATTATTGGGATATTGAGTATATATTCACCTTGTTTTTAGCCATGTAGTCCTGTCTCTACTTTCCCTACTTTAATTTATGCTTTTCTTTCATCTAGTTTATGGTTCAATTATTTTGTCTTTGTTATTGTTGAATAAACCACACTATGATATTGTGAAATAAGGATGTTAGTAAATTTAATTTTTACCATCAAGATTATACTTATTAATATAAATGATAATATTAAAGCATTTCCTATCACTAATGACTGAAAGCTTATGAATTAACTATGATATATGGTATTTTAGATCATGACAATCTATCACAACATTTCAAGGATTCACTTCATAGACTACATATCAATGTTAAATATATGGTTGACCACATGTAAAATATCATACACCTCTAATGGTGATATTTCACAAAGGATTTCATCTTTAAAATTTTTGATTATGTACACCAAGTGACACTACTAGGTGATCTATTTCTCAAGGCCAACATTAGACCATACACTAGTGTATGGTTATGAATGATGTATAAATTTGAAGTTCAATTTTTGAAAATATGCCTCAGGAGAAATTAAATTATTTTGACTTCCATTAGAAATGATGAAGTGTATTGGCTCACCATTGATCTACATTTTTTAATGAAAAAATATTTTTAATTCATATAAATTCTTGTTGGGGGAAGTAGAGATAATTTTAGTACCGATCATATCATTGGGTTCATAATCTATTATTTACTTACCTTTTTATAGTGCTAGATAAATTTTACCCACTCGAGATGTGCAAGTAGATAGCTCATAGTGTGACACTCTTCATTAGATTGAATATTGAAGTTATGAATTAAGCACCACTTTCAAATCTTGGACTATATGTTCTAATTATTTAAAAAATATTTTCCACTCTCTTATATGATGACTCAATCAACAGACATATAAATATAATGCCTTCAATTTAATTATTCAGATCATAAAATGTCCTCATATGGAAATAAAATGATTAGTTTTAGGAAATCACATAACTTGGCTATCCTCATGTATTTACTACCCATTTTTAGTGTTATGGTGGTTTTACTTGCTTCTCTTATTCTGGAAAATTTTCAATTTTGAATTAGATCATTTCTAATAGGCCCATATTTTTTCATATGTGTTAAATATTTATGTTTCAAATTTTCCTCCACATCATTTTGATCACTATGTTGTATATTTTATGCTATCACTCAACTCTCCACTTGTAGCTCCTAGCATTGTTAAACCCCAATAAAATGCCACCATCAAGGTATTGGATGGAGTGATTAAAGATGAGGAGGGATGATGAGGGATGGTGAAGGTCAATGAGGGAGTGATTAGGGAAGATGAGCAAATGATTAGGGATGATGAGGGATGGTGAGGATTAATGAGGGAGTGGTTAGGGGCAATGAGGGATGATAAATGAGTGATTATAGATGATGAGGTATGATGAAGCATTGATTAGAGATGATGATGGATTGATTAGGTGTGATGAGGGAGTGATTATAAATGATGATTAATGTTGAGGGTAAATAAGGGAGTTGTTAATGATAATGAAGGATGAGGAGGGAGTGATTAGGGATGATGAATCGATGATTAGGGATAGTGAGAGCTAATGAGGGAGTGATTAGGGAAGATGAGAGATGGTGAGAGCCATTAAAGGAGTGATTAGGGATGATGAAGGAGTGATTAAAGATGATGAGGGATGGTGAGGGTCAATGAGGGAGTGATGAGGTATAATGAGGGATGAGGAGCGAGTGATTAAGGATGATGAGGGATATTGAGGATAAATGAGGGAGTAATCAAAGATGATGAGGGATTGATTAGAGATGACTAGAGATAATGAAGGTCAATGAGGGAGTGATTAGGGACAATTAATAATGATGAGATAATGATTAGAGGTGATGAGGCATGAGTAATAAGTGATCAGGTATGAGGGAGGGATGATGAATAAGTTAAATTAACACAAAGTGGTCATTTGATGTGTGTAGGTCATCAATGTGACCTATGCAACCCCAATCACACCACTTTGCATCAATTTCAAAGTAAATGGTTTTTAAACTTCAATTTTAACAAATGTAGGACTCTTAAAAATGCCATAAATCAATTTGGAAGGCATAAAAACTTTAAAATGACTATATGTTTACAAAAAATGGACATCAATTTCAAAAATTATGTCCTAAAATCCCTAAGTTTAATACTTAGACCCTAAAAATGCCTAAGTACTGACCAGATTGGATTTTTATAAATTATTTTCCACATCATAAGGCATGAAACTATGAGACCAACTCTATCATATGTAGATTGAACCTATCTTATTATATTTACTAAATTAAATTTAAAGTATAAGAAAATAAATGTAAAATAATAATAATGTGATCATGTTATCAATAATGTGATTTCGTTATCAATAACATGATTGCATTGCATGTTAACCAAAATTCACTCCATCTACATGTTCCTTGCTTTAATATGCAAAATAATAGTAACATGACCACATTATTATTTTTACAATAACATGATCACATTATTTATTAACGCAAACACATTATACATTAATGCAATCATGTTATGGCTCGATGATTGTTGAGCCATAATTTAAATAACATGATCATGTTATGTTAATAACATGATCATGTTATTTAGTAACTTGATTACATTATGTAAAATGTCCATAGAATTTTCCCCCAACACTGTGCACTTACCCCACTACAATAGAGCATATCCTAATTTATATATTTTACTTTTTACAATTATAGGACCTTTCTCTCTATGACTTGAAAACTATTGGGATTCAAGTAAGGTAGAAATAATTATTTATCTATCTCTTCCCATATATTTCATTTATATTGATCATTTATAGTTTTTGATAATTTTATTTTCCTCTCTTTGGTATAATTAAATATTATTTATTATTTAATATTAAATTTAAGTTGTGCATTTATTTTACTTGATTGACATAGTTTTGAACATTTTTGAACCATTTTGGAAAAATATTTTGTTGAACCTACCATGATATAGTATATTTTACTGCATTATACCTAATTTACCTCATTTCATTAGTTTACCTAATCGATGTATTATTATTTTTTCTTGTATGTTATTTATGTAAAACATTTCAATGCACCCCTCCATTTTAAACATCCAACCTTAGGGTTGAATTCTCTCGTTTCATATAGGATTTTATAATGTGGTTTTTTCAGATCTTATTCTTCTATGGTTTTACTTGATTATTTTGATCTCCTTTTCTTTAGCTTCTTGTGTGTATCTTTTAAACTCTAATATACATGTGATTTTTGACTCTTTGGATGTTATAAATTATTATTTTAATGCAATGCATTTTTTGATTACATATGATTTTTGTAAAATCTATTAATTGTGATTAGAATGATGATGTCTCTTAATATTTTTTATTAGATGGGGTAAACACTTTTGAAGTTGGAGCTATAAACCCAAAAAATGAGGGTTCTGATTACTTGACCCATAACCAATGGCATGATGATGTATCTTAATATTATGAAAGAGAGCATAACACAGATTAAAAATTAATACAACTAAATGGTAACCTTGTTAGACCCAATGAAAAAGTAAATGATATGAATTTATTATGTATTGATTGTCTTTTTATGATTCTTCATGATTATGATATGAAAAAATTTAATACGGAAAAAAAATAGTTACTAAGGAAAGATATGTTAATTTTAAGCAAAGTAACCTAGAGGGATTTGCTTATAAACCTCAATGTATGTAGTTAAATGTTTATCCTTACATAGAACATAATGTGAATGAAAATGTCCAAAGTGATTTTCATTCTACTCTTTGTATGAATACAAGTTTCAAAAATTATGTAAATATTGAAAATGATTGTCCTCTTACTATTCCTTTGAAGGCAAAATTTGAAAATTATTGTCTTTGTACTCCTTTCATGAATGGTCATATTAATAATAACGTCTCTCAATATGAAAATATAAATTAAATGATCTAAAAATATTAATTAATTTAATTAAAAAATATTATATGTTAATAAATACCCTTCTCATGTTTCCAAAATTATGGAATTGTTGAAAGAAGTAGTTAATGCAAATCTATCATGTGTGGTAGATGATTTTCCTATGTTTTGTAATTATTTTTATCCTCCTCCTTATATATATATTCCTCATATTTTTCCTATTATTAAAAACATCAACAAATTATACACTTGAGTAAATGCCTTCATAGTTTGGTTTTATCAATCCATGAGATTATTACCAACATGCCTACAATCGGTAAGTTACAAAGGTAAGTACAAGATTTATCTATAGAGTCTATTGCATTTAATTATTATAATTTTAAATATGGATAACCTATAATGTTTAATATTATTAATTATCCTTTCCAACAAGGTTTCAATATGCCTAAGTTTTCCTTAATTTATGGGGATTGAGATGTGTACTTACATCTTAAGTACTTTCGTGCTTCTCTTCATAAATCTAATGGTAATAATAGAATATTTCCCATAATATTAATAGGCCATAGTTTACATTGGTTTCACACTTTACCTAGTGTTTTATACATATCTTTTATATACACCTATATTTTTCACTTACTAATAATATATTTTTCAGGACTCGTCAGTGTATGAATCTCACGAAGTGCACTAGGAAAGGGTTGGGGTTAGTTTGTGATGCTTTTTTAGAGATGTCCATATTATCATGTCGTACCTATATATCATCACCTTTATTTATTTAGTTATGTTTATCCTCCTTCGAGTCTCTTTTCCCTTCATTCCTCTTATTCTCCTTAGTTTCATGACTTTTCCCAACTAAATTAATCTCGATTAATCTATATTTGTATATCATTCCATGTATTTCTTACTAAATTTACATGGCCAAACTATTATATTTCATGTTTTTGCCTTTTTCCTACTAAATCAACACAATCAAATTTTTTCCCTTGATTCTAATTAAATCGATCTTAATAAATTTAGTTGTTTGCCCATTTGTATTAGATCAATGTGGTTGACCTACTATTGTGTCATTCCTAATTCATTATACTAAATCAATCCACATCGATTCCATTATAATTTTACATAGGTCAATTTTATGAATTTGAACACTATTTATAGGATTCCAAAATATCATTTTTATAGGAGAAGACTCATCTTATTTTCTTACATTTGGAAAGTCTTTTCTAAGTAAATAAGAGGAATTGGGAGATAGAAAATTATTAGTATGTAGATCTAGTCCTACTTAATGTATTTAAATATTAATAGAAGGAATCCGAACCAAGGGGGTGCCCCTAAGTCTTTAGAGTCAATAATTAGGGACAACTTAGGTATTTATCATTTCCAATTTAAGTCTTCACCTATAAAATATCTTGAAACATGAAACGAGATCCAAGGGGGAGATTGATTTTCCTACAATTCTACTAGAGGTAAGTATCCATATCCCTAATCTCTTTCTTATTTTTAATTTATTATATAATCTAGGCTTGTAGATTCAACCATAGTTATATTTACATTATCCATGCTTAGGTTATTTTTACTACCTTTGTATGAAGATACAACCTTTATATCCATTTTTATTTATATCTTTATAGTTTATATTATTACCATCTTGGATCTAGGTTTCCCTTGTCCATTAGTTCCTTGCATGTGATTTCCTTATAATATCCCTGATACCCCCTTTAGAAACATCACTTGAATTAATAATTTACTAAATTTGTGGAATTACATATTGTATGTAGTTGGTATTATAATGGTATTATATCTTTCTTATATTATGGGATATTTGTGTTGTTATTCATATTCATCCAATATAAATTCTAGTGAACTCAACATGAATTCTATCCCACTACTAGTTGTATCATATTTATGTTTTCCTTTCCTTGGTTCTTAATAATATCTCCACATGATCTTCACCATGAATATACAATTTGGTCAACATAATGTGAATCTTATCCCACTAATAATTGGATCCTATTAACATTTTCCTTTCCTTTCTTCTTAAAATTAGCTTCACGTTAGATTCACCATCAATATAAATTTTGGTGAATTTTATGTGAATTATATCCCATTAATACTTGGATAATTTCATGTTTTCCTTTCATTAATTCTTAACATTATCTTCACATCATCTTCACCATCAATATACATTCAATTTAACCTGACATGAAGCTTATCTCACTACTAGTTTGACTATCTTCAAACTAATAGTTGTTGAAATTTTTCAAGTGCATATTGTTTGAAAAAAATTATTTTCTCCTCCTAACTTCTTAGTTTTTTTCAAATGTTTTAAATGATATCTCCTCTTACTATTTTTATATTGAGTATCAACCCATTTATATTTGCATGGGTTTATCCTTTCTCCCTTCTGACTCTACCATTGAAAGTCACTCCTCATGGTGTAGTTTTTCTCAACCAAAATCAATGGTTCCATTTCCTATCATTTTAGATCCCAAAAATGATGATCCTCCCATTTTTGAAAATATTAGCATGATAAAATATCCTACAGAAGACACTTTCACAAAAATGAATGTTATTTAGGTGATCTTCCCCTTTATGATGACCCTAGCATGATAGAGGATCCTACCATTTTTAACATGTATAATATGGATGAAAATACCTTAGATGATTTTTTCCATTCCTCACACTTATAACATTGTCAAAACCCACTACAATGACTTTACCATCTATGATGATCCTTATATCATTTATGAATATGATGATCCTAACATTTTTTACACTTATATCATGGATTAAAATCCCTTAGATTATTTTCCCATTCCTTATAATTTTCACATGAGAAAAAAACACTATAACTATTTCCCCATATTTGATGATTATAGAATGCTCAAAGACCCCTCATATGGTTTCTCATTTGTGATGACATGGATGGAAAATCCCTATGATAATTTTCCCCATTTTTAGAAACCCTCACTTTGACTCAAGCAATGATGAGTATGATTTCAAAAAACAATTACCCCCCTGATACTTTGTGGATGATTCATCAAACCTCATATCACATTCAAACCTATATTATTTAACTAGATTTTATCAATTCATCAACTCGTGAAGAATGATTAGTTCACATACCTAGTACAAAATCCATTATGGTATAGTCAATTCTTATCCTAGCATTCAAACTCAGCCAAAACCCACACTCAAAACTTATGAAACTATTTAGGCCTTTACTTCTCAATCCCATACAAAAAACTATAATCTAAAATTTTCTTAAATTTCATTTAAATTGACCATGTTGATCTAATTTAAAATAACATTCATGTCAATTATAATGAAATTGGCCCTAATACATAGTTAGTTGATATGGTTCATTTTGATAATTACAATGAAGTCATACATGTTATTGAAATGGCTGATCTAGTTTAGTTTAGAAATCACAAAAAAATAATATACATAGAGGTGGCTAATCTAATCTAATCTAATCCATCAGTTACAAAAAAAAATAGACACACTTACACAAGTGGCCAATATAGTTATTAAATATAATCCAACTGAAAACATTAAAATCGGCACACATACAAGCATGGTTAATCTATTTTAAAATATTCCAACAAATTAGAATGAATTCAACATGATCCAAAAGTTACTTTAGATTCCAAAATTATTATTTTGAGATATAAATACATTGAATATGATAATAAAGGTAATAACTCTGTCAATCTATAGATTTATATCAAATCTACTCCTACCATATCTCACACATTGGGTAATCTTATGATGTCCACCCTTCTCTTAATTCACATGTCGGGGCATCTTATGATGCCCATATTTATCTTATTTTACACATTTTTGCATCTTTCAATGCCCATACT
Organism: Torreya grandis; assembly: GCA_037957365.1. Lineage (NCBI taxonomy): Eukaryota > Viridiplantae > Streptophyta > Pinopsida > Cupressales > Taxaceae > Torreya > Torreya grandis. Next base: position 2,003,920 of record JARHVA010000685.1, on the reverse strand, counting down.
TACATTAATGCACACCTTGGGGGCATCTTACGATTTCAATCCTCACTCTTCCTCAACCCTGAGCACATATTACAACACTTTCCTCTCCTTGAAATCTCACTCTCATAATGATCTAGTTATCCAAATCTTACACACATTAAAACAAGCAAATTAACTTCAATAAATATTATAAGACGTGTTATATAATTTTATTAATGTACCATGTTCAACATATGCTATTTAATTCTCGCAAATCACATATCTAAACCTATAAGTTTCACCTCCACCTCTCAATTTCTACCTATCTACTCTCAGCCTTTCTCATCTCCATTTTTAGCATTACATGTTTTTATTATTTCCTTTATTGTTTCATGTCCTCTACTTTTTTTCATTTACCTTCTTATCATGACATTTATTACACATTATATTTTTATTTATCCATTTCACCTATTCATTTTTCTCTATATATTTACATTTATTTCACCTAGTTTTATCCAGTCATTACACCTATTCTCATTTCTTCATTATATTTATGTTGATAGCACCTTTTAACTTTATTTAGATTTTTTAATTTTAGGTTATCTGGTATATTTAATTTTGTATCACCTATTGCTTTCATTTGTTAATTAACTTGTTTGTGGTTCTTTGGTAGGTTTATATTTATTTCATCTCTTAGTTTTAATTGGCCATTGATTCCATTCCCAAATTTTTGGTATATTAACGTTATTTCACCTCTTAGTTTCATTTGACCATTACATCAATTATAAACTCTTTTGCATATTTACATTTAATGCATCTCTTAGATTTTTAGCCATTGCACATGTTCCCAATTCCTTAGTATCTTTACATTACACCTCTTGGTTTTGTTCAAGAATTTTACCCATTCCAAATTATTTGTATGCTTAAATTCTTTTCACCTTGTCTTAGTACCATTTTACACTTTATACCTTCATCCTAATTATTATTTCACCTCTTAGATTTGTATTTTTTGATTTAAAACATAATACTTTAGGGATTACAAAAATTTCATCCTCATAAATTCTCATATTATTCACTCTTTGCCTTCGAACACATTTACTATATTAATATCGTGTGCCTCTAGGATCTTCTATTATCCTTGCACCCCTTAGGTTTTGACATCACTATTAGTTCCATATTTTGTGCACATTATTAGATTTATCCTTCTTAATTTTTTTACATCTATGGTTTTTGCAATGTGAGTTTCATGGTAATACCTTAGAGAATATAACCAAGCCCTCCTCACAAGCACCCATCCTATTATTATATGTTTCTCCTACTCCCATTCTAAACCTTATCTAGGTTTTTTCATATAAATATAAATCAATGGTATAGAATGGTTTTTTTCCAAATAAATTCAATTTTATTATCTTATGTAAAAATAATTGTAATCTATCTACATGTCTCTCATCCACATTTTACCCTATCTTGTGATGAAAGTTTCAAACATGCCTACCATTTATTTTTAATTGGGGTAACCCATTAATTCAAATGTGAATCTATATTTTCCATCTCCTTTTGGTCATACCAATTTTAGTTTTGAGAGTGTACTATTTTATAAAGTGTAGGTCTAGAAGTATCTAACCTTCTTAGTCCCTAGATTATCTTCTTTAGTGGTTAGGTGTAATCTTTCTTGTATTAATCATCTTTAGAAACCATTTATCTTTTGAATTTTTAGGGAGGAAAAAATATAAGAAATATAAAAGGTTATAAGTCATAATATCATATAAAAATAAAAATAAAAAGGTAATTTCAAAAGGAAAATATCTCTTAAAAGTCAAATCACACCAAAAGACATGATCATATCATTTTTCATGCCCCTAGCATAGTTGAAGATCAAACTCCATAGCTAGCCTCATTATATATTCAAGGTACATTATAATGTGGTAGGATATTATATTTGGGTATGAGGTCTCATATATATTATTAGTGTCATCTATTTTCTCATGCAAGTGCCCAAGCCTTGTAGTATATTGATGGCTCTATAATTTATTTTATGAAATAGGGAACACGATATGAGAAGGTATGATAATTTTAATTTATATTAATTATCCTTAATGGTTTCATCTATATAGTTACTATTTAAACCAATCTTTATGCTTGTTGTGTCGGGTTCTTTAGGGCCATTGATGTTAAAACTCTTAGTCTTAACAAACTAATTAGAGTGTCTTATTTTTGATAAATACCATGTTTTAACCTTGATGGTTAACTAATTTCCCTCCCTTCATTATTTCCCCTTGATAGAAATTTTTTTTATAATTCATTCCCATATTTTTTATATCTTTTTCTCTATCTATTTTAGACATGTTAGCATTTTGATAGGTGTGAGTGCTCAAAGATTCCTCTTTAAATTTGACATGTTTGAATAGAAGTTGCATCTTTGAGTTGTTGTGAGATTATTTCTTGGTCATTTATTTATATTTATAGGATTAATATTAGTTATAATTGGGATATTTAGTATATATTCACCTTATTTTTGGCCATGTAGTCCCATCTCTACTTTCCCTGATTTAATTTATGCTTTTCTTTCATCTAGTTTATGGTTCAATTATTTTATCTTTATTATTGTTGGAATAACCACATTATAATATGGTGACATAAGGATGTTATTAAATTTACATATTACCATCAAAATTATACTTATTACTAGAACTAATAATATTCTATCACTTCTTCGCACTAATGACTAAAAGCTTATGAACTAACTACAATATATGGTATTTCAGATCATGACAATCTATCAAAAATTTAAATGATTTACTTCATAGACTACATTTCAATGGTAAATATATGGTTGACCACATGTAAAACATCACACACCTCTAATGGTGAGATGTCACAAAGGATTGAATCTTTAAAAAGATTGATTTTTTACACCAAGTGACACTACTAGGTGATCCATTTCTCAAGGCCTACACTAGACCATACACTAGTGTATGGTTATGGATGATGTATAAAGTTCAAGTTCAATTTTTTAAAATATACTATAAGATAAATTAAATTATTTTGACTTCCATTGGAAATGATGAAGTGTATTGGCTCACCGTTGATATGCATTTGTTAATGAAAAAATATTTTTAATTCATATAATTTCTTGTTGGGGAAAGTAGAGATATTTTTAGTACCAATCCTATCATTGGGTTCATAATCTATTATCTACTTACCTTTTTATAGTGATAGATAACTTGTACCCACTTCTCTAGAAGTGAAAGTAGAGAGCTCATAGTGTGACACTCTTCATTAGATTAAATATTGAAGTCATGAATTAAACACCACTTTCCAATCTTGGACCACTTGTTCTAATTATTTGAAAATTATTTTCCTCTCTCTTGTATGATGACTCAATCAATAAACATACAAATATAAGGCCTTCAATGTAATTATTCAAATCATTAAATGCCCTCATATGGAAATAAATTGATTGGTTTCAATAAATCACATACCTTGGTGATCCTCATGTATTTTCTACCCATTTTTGGTGCTATGGTCATTTTACTTGCTTCTCTTGTTCTGGCAGATTTTCAATTTTGATTTATATCATTTATAATAGGCCCATATTTTTTCATAGGTATTAAATATTTGTGTTTCAAATTTTCCTCCACATAATTTTGATCATTATGTCTTATATTTTATGCTATCACTCAACTCTCCACTTTTATCTCTTAGCATTGTTAATGTTGAGTTGTGGAGCTAAAAGCTTCACTAATGAGCTAATGTGGAGGTTGTTGGGCTTACACAGTAATCGGCATCGGTCAAAACCAACTGACATTGATTAGGGGTCGATCGACATTGGTTAAGGGTTGGCCGGCATTGGTCATCTTTAGACTGACACCGACTTCTGTGTGTTTCCAAAATTGCTATTTTTAGGAGAATATATTTGAGCCTTTGATTTAAGAGGTGGATCTAAGGGTGGAAAATGCATGGCTCATGAAACCTAGTGTTATATTATACTATATAGTAGGGTTAGATCCTCATAGCATGTACAATTCAGTAATTGAGTTGATTGTAATTGATTGAGAGAGAGAGAGAACTCTTGAGGGAGAATTATTGTACATATACGAGGTGTGAGGAGAGAGAGATTTCTTCATTGTATTTCCTTTCAGAAGAGTTTAATATAGATTGGTTTTTTCTTGTATCTCCTATTATTTGTTGTTTTTGATTTCTAGTTACTTATTACTTCTGGTTTCAATTTCATGTTTAGTTGCTTATACAAAATTAATCAATTATACTCTAAGATCCTAACAATTAAACCCTAATAAAATACCACCATCAAGTTAATAGATGAAGTGATTATGGATGAGGAGGGATGAGGAGGAAATTGAGGAAGGAGTTAATAGGGATGATGTGGGATGGTGAGAGTCAATGAGGGAGTGATTAGGGAGGATAAGGGCATGATTAGGGATGGTGAGGATTAATGAGGGAGTGGTTAATGGTGATGAGGGATGAGGAACGAGTGATTAGAGATGATGAGGTATGATGAAATAGTGATTAAAGATGATGATGGAGTGATTAGGTATTATGAGGGAGTGATCATAAATGATGAGGAATGGTGAGGTTCAATAAGGGAGTTATTAGAGACAATGAGGGAGGAAGAGATAATGATTAGGGATGATGAATAAGTGATTAGGGATGGTGAGAGCTAATGAGGGAGTGATTAGGGATTATAAGGGATGGTGAGAGCCAATGAAGGAGTGATTAGGAATGGTGAGGGATGGTGAGAGATAACGAGGGAGTGATTAGGGATGATGAGGGAGTGATTAAAGATGATGATGGATGGTGATGGTCAATGAGGGAGTGATGAGGTATATTGAGGGATGAGGAGTGAGTGATTAAAGATGATGAGGGATACTGAGTGTCAATGAAAAAGTAATAAAAGATGATGAGGGATTGAATATATATGACTAAAGATAGTAAGGGTCAATGAGGGATTGATTAGGGACATTGAATAATGATGAGAGAGTGATTAGGGATGATGAGGCATGAGTATGAAGTGATTAGGGATGAGGGAGGGATGATGAATAAGTGAAATTAACATAAAGTAGTCATTTGATGTGTGCAGGTCATTAATATGACCTATTCTACCCCAATCACACCACTTTGCATCAATTTCAAAGTGAGTGGTTGGAAAAATTAAATTTTGACAAACCTAGGACTCTTAAAAATGCCAAAAATCAATCTAGAAGGCATAAAAACCTTTAAAATGACTATATATTTACCAAAAATGGACATTAATTGCAAAAATTATGTCCTAAGATTCCTAAGTTTAATACTTAAACCCTGAAAATGCCTAAGTACTGACTAGATTGGATTTTGAAAAAATATTTTCCTCATAAGGCATGCAACGGTGAGACCAACTCTATCAGATGTAGAGTGAACCTATTTTCTTATATTTACTAAAATAAATTTAAAGTATAAGCAAATAAATGTAACAATATAAATTTAAAATAATAAGAACATGATCATGTTATCAATAATGCATTCACATTATCAATAACATGATCGTGATGCCTATTAACCAACATTCACTCCATCTACATGTTCCTTGCTTTAATGTGTAAAACAACAGTAACACGATCATGTTATTATTTATAAAATAATAGGATCACATTATTTATTAATGCAATCATGTTATACATTGATGTGATCATGTTATGGCTTGATGATTACCAAACCATAATTTTAAATACCATGATTACGTTATGTCAATAACATGATCATGTTATTTAATAACATGATCTCATTATGTAAATGTCCATAGAAATGTCCCCCAACTTCATGCATATACCCCACTAAAATAGAGCACATCCTAATTTATAGAGTTTAATTTTTACAATTATAGGACCTTTTTCTCTATGACTTGAAAACTATTAGGATTCAGGTAAGGTAAAAATAATTATTTATCTATCTTTTCCCATATATTTCATTTATAGTTTTTGGTACTTTTATTTTCCTCTCTTTGGTATAATTACATATTATTTATTATTTACTATTATATTTACCTTTTGCATTTCTTTTACTTGATTGACAATGCTTTTAACACTTTTGAACCATTTTGGAAAAATATTTTGAACCTACTGTGATATACTATAGTTTACCGCATTATACCTAATTTACCTCATTTCATTAGTTTACCTAATTGATGTATTATTTTTTTTGCATGTATGTTATTTATGTAAAACATTTAGATGAACCCCTCCATTTTAAACAACCAACCTTAGGGTTGAATTCTCTCATTCCATATAGGATTTTATAATGTGGTTGTTTCAGATCTTATTCTTCTATGGTTTTGCTTAATTATTTTGATCTCCTTATCTTTAGCTTCTTGTGTTTATCTTTTAAACTCTATTATAGATGTGATTTTTGACTCTTTGGATGTTATAAATTCTTATTTTAATGCAATTCCTTTTTTGATTACACATGTTATGTAAAATCTATTAATTATGATTAGAATGATGATGTATCTTAATATTTTTTATTAGATGGGGTAAACATTTTTGAAGCTGGAGCTATGAACCAAAAAAATGAGGGTTTTGATTACTTGACCACAACCAATGGCATGATGATGTATCTTAATATTATGTAAAAGTGGTTAAAATAGATTAAAAATTAAGACAACTAAATGGAAACCTTGTCTGACCCAATGAAAAAGTAAATTATATGAATTTCTTATGTATTGTCTTTTTACGATCCTTCATGATTAAGGAATGAAAATAAAAATACGTAAAAAATAGTTACTAAGGAAATATATGTTAATTTTAAGCAAAGTAAACTAGAGGGATTTGATTATAAGCCTCAATGTATGTAGTAAAATTTTTATCCTTACGTAGAACATAATGCAAATGAAAATTTTCAAAAGGATTTTCCTTCTACTCTTTGTATGAATACAAGTTTCAAAAATTATGTAAATATTGAAAATAATTGTCCTCCTACTAAGCCTTTCAATGCAAAATTTGAAAATTATTATCTTTGTAATCCTTTTGTGAATGGAAATATTAATAATAACATCTCTACATATGAAAATATAAATTAAATTATTTAAAAATATTTTAATTTATTTATTTTTAAAAAAATATTATATGTTAAGAAATACCCTTCTCGTGTTTCCAAAATTATGGAAATGTTGAAAGAAGCAGTTAACGCATATCTATCATGTGTGGTAGATGATGTTCCTATGTTTTATAAATGTTTTTATCCTCCTCCTTATATATAGAGTCTATTTGATTAACAAATTATACACTCAAGTAAACCCCTTCATAGTTTGGTTTTATCAATCCATGAGATTATTACCAACATGCATGAAATCGATAAGTTACAAAGATAAGTACAAGATTTATCTATGGAGTCTATTGCATTTAATTCTTAGGTTGATTCTAATGTTAAATATGGATAACATATAATGTTTGATATTATTAATCATCCTTTCCAACAAGGTTTCAATATGCCTAAGTTTTCCTTAATTTATGGGTATGGAGATGTGTATTTACATCTTAAGTACTTTTGTAGATTTCCTTAATTTATGGGTATGGAGATGTGTATTTACATCTTAAGTACTTTTGTGCTTCTCTTCATAAATATGATGTTAATAATATAATATTGATAAAACATTTCCTATAAGATTAATAGGCCATAGTTTACATTGTTTTCACACTTTACCCAGTGTTTTATACATATCTTCTATATGCACTTATATTTTTCACTTACTAACAATATATATTTTAGGACTTGTCAGTGTATGAATCTCACGAAGTGCACTAGGAAAGGGATGGGGTAAGTTTGTGATGATTTTTTAGAGATGTACATATTATCATGTTGTACCTATTTATCATCACCTTAACTCATTTAGCTATGTTTATCCTCATTTGAGTCTCTTTTCCCTTCATTCCTCTTATTCTCCTTAGTTTTATGACTTTTCCCATCTAAATTGATCCTGATTGATCTAAATTTGTATATCGTTCCTTGTATTTCCTACTAAATTGACATGGCCAAACTTTATATTTCATGTTTATGTCTTTTTCCTACTAAATCAACACCATCAAATTTTTTCCTTTGATTCTAATTAAATTGATCTTGATAGATTTAGTTGTTTGCCCATTTGTATTAGATCAATGTGGTTGACCTAATATTGTGTCATTCCTAATTTATTATACTAAATCGATCTAGATAGATTCCATTATAATTTGACATAGTTCAATTTTATGAATTTGAACACTATTTATAGGATTCCAAAATATCATTTTTATAGGAGAAGACTCATCTTATTTGCTTATATATGGAAAGTCTTTTCTAAGTAAATAAGAAGAATTAGGAGATAAAAGCTTATTAGTATGTATTTCTAGTCCTAATTAATGTATTTAAAGATTAATAGAAGGAATCTAAACCAAAGGGGTGCCCCTTAGTCTTTAGAGTCAATAATTAGGGACACTTAGCGATTCATCCTTTCCAATTTAAGTCTTCACCCATAAAATATCTTGAAACGTGACACTAGAGCCAAGGGGAAGATCGATGTTCCTACAAGTATACTAGAGGTAATTATCTATATCCATAATCTCTTTCTTATTTTTAATTTAGTATATAGTCTATGATTGTAGATTCAACCATAGTTATATTTACATTATCCATGCTTAGGTTATTTTTACTGCCTTTGTATGAAGATACAACCTTTATATCCATTTTATATTTATATCTTTTTATTTTATATTATTACCATCTTGGATCTAGGTTTCTATTGTTCATTAGTTCCTTGCATGTGGTTTCCTTATAATATCCTTGATACCCCCTTTAAATAACATCACTTGATTATATAATTTACCCAATTTGTGGCACAACATTTTGTATGTAATTGGTTTTATAAAGGTATTATCTCTTTCTTATATTATGGGATATTTGTGTTGTTGGTCATATTCACCCAATATAAATTTTAGTGAACTCAACATGAATCCTATCACACTACTAGTTAGATCAGATTTATGCTTTCCTTTCCTTGGTTCTTAACATTATATCCACATTAGCTTCACCATCAATATACAATCTAGAGAACCTAATGTGAATCTTATCCAACTAATAATTGGATCCTATTAAAATTTTCCTTTCCTTTCTTCTTAGCATTAGCTTTACCATCAATATAAATTTTTGTGAACTTGATGTGAATTATATCCCATTTCTACTTGGATAATTTCATGTATTCCTTTCCTTAATTCTTAACATTATCTTCACATATTCTTCACCATCAATATATATTCTATTGAACCTGGCATGAATCCTATCTCACTATCAGTTTGACTATCTTCAAACTTCTAGTTGTCAAAAAATTTCAAATGCATATTGTTTGAAAATATATATTTTATCCTCCTAACTTATTAGATTTTTCCATATGTTTTCAATGATATCTCCTCTTAATATTTTTATATTGAGTATCAACCCATTTGTATTTGCATGGGTTTATCCTTTCTCCCTTCTAACTCTACCATTTAATGTAACTCCTCATGGTGTCTTTTTTCTCAACCAAAATCAATGATTCCATTTCTTATCATTGTAGATCCCAAAAATGATGATCCTCCCATTTTTGAAAATATTAGCATGATAAAATTTCCTATAAAAGACACTTTAGATGAAATGAAAATTATTTTGATTATCTTCCCCTTTATTATGATCCTAACATGATAGAGGATCATACCATTTTCAACACTTATAACATGGATGAAAATACCTTATATGATTTTTTTCATTCCTCACACTTATAACATGGTCAAAACCTACTATAATTATTTTACCATCTATGATTATCCTTGTATCATTTGTGAAGATGATTATCATAACATTTTTTACACTTATATCATGGATTAAAATCCTTTAGATGATTTTCCCATTCCTTATACTTTTCACATGGGAAAAAAATAACATAACTATTTCCCCATATTTGATGATTATAGCATGCTCAAAGACCCCACATATGGTTTCTCATTTGTGATGACATGGATGGAAAAACCCTATGATAATTTTTTCCATTTTTAGAAACACTCACTTTGACTCAAGCAATGATGAATATGATTTTAAAAAATAATTACCCTCTTGCTACTTATGTGGATGATTCATCAAAACTTATATCACATTTAAACCTACAATATTCAACTATATTTTATCAATTCATCAACTTGTGAAGAATGATTATTTCACATGCCTAGTGCAAAATACATTACGGTATAGTTTATTCTTATCCTAACATTCAAACTTAGCCAAAACCCACACTAAACACTTATGAAACTTTTAGGCCTTTACTTCTCAATCCCATATGAAAAAACTACAATCTTAAATTTTCTTAAATTTCAATGAAATAAACCATGTTGATCTAGTTTAACATAGCCTTTCTATCAATTACAATGAAATTGGCCCTAATACGTAGTTTGTTGATCTGGTTCATTTTGACAATTACAATGAAGTCATACATGTTATTGAAATGGTTGATCTAGTTTAGTTTTGAAATCACAAAAAAAAACATAGACATAGAGGTGGCTAATCTAATCCAATCCATTAGTTACAACAAAAATATATATACTTACATAAGTGGCTAATATATTTATTAAATATAATCCAACTGAAAACATTAAAATCAGCACACATACAGACATGGTGAATCTAGTTTAAAATATTACAACAAATTAGAATGAATTCAGCATGGTCAATTCCATACAAAATATTCCCAAAGATCCAAAAGTTACGTTAGATGCCAAAATTATTATTTTGAGATATAAATACATTAAATATGATAGTAAAATTAATAACTTTGTCAATCTATAAATTCATATAAAATCTAATCCTACCATATCTCACACATTGGGTAATCTTATGATGTTCGTCCTTATCTTCATTCACATGTTGGGGCATCTTATGATGCCCATACTTATCTTATTTTACACATTTTGGCATCTTTCAATGCCCATCCTTACATTAATGCACATATTGGGGGAATCTTACAATTTCAATCCTCACTCTTCATCAAACCTAAGCACATATTGCAACACTTTCCTCTCCTTGACATCTCACTCTCATAATGAGCTAGTTATCCAAATCTTACACACATTAAAAACAAGCAAATTCAACTTCAAGAAATATTCTAAGACATGTTATATACTTTTTTGAATGAAACATATTCAAAGTATGTTATTTAGTTCTCACAACTTACATATCTAAACCTATATGTTTCACCTCCACCTCTCAATTTATACCTACCTACTCTCACCCTTTCTCATATCCATCTTTATCATTACATGTTTTCCTATTTCCTTTCTTGTTATATGTTCTTTACTTTTTTTCATTTACCTTCTTATCATGACATTTATTACACATTATAGTTTTATTTATCCATTTCACCTATAAATTTTTCTCTAGTGTATTTACATTTATTTCACCTCTTAGTTTTATCTAGTCATTACACCTGTTCTCAATTCTTTAGTTTCTTTATTTTCATAGCACCTATTAATTTTATTTAGCTTTTTTATTGATTCTAGGTTATTCGATATATTTAATTTTGTATCATATATTGGTTTTATTTATCCATTAACTTGTTCATGGTTCTTTGGTATGGTTATATTTATTTCATCTCTTAGTTTTATTTGGCCATTGATTCCATTCCCAAATTTTTGGTATCTTTACGTTATTTTACCACTTAGTTTCATTTGACCATTACACCCATTCTAGGCTCTTTTGTATATTTAAATTTAATGTACCTCTTAGATTTTTTTCCATTGTACATGTTCCCAATTCCTTAGTATATTTACATTAAATCTCTTGTTTTTGTTCAAGAATTTTACCCATTCCAAATTCTTTGTATGATTACTTTCATTTTATCTTATCTTACTACCCTTTTGCACTTCATAGCTTCATCTGAATTATTACTTCACCTCTATATTTGTGTTTTGTGATTTTCATGGTAATACCTTAGGGATTACAAAATTTTCCCCCTCATAAATTCTCATATTTTCCACTCTTTGACTTCAAACTCTTTTACCATGTTACTATCATGTGCCTCTAGGCTCTTCTATTATCCTTTCCCCCCTTAGGTTTTGACATCATTATTAATACCATATTATATGTACCTTATTAGATTTATGCTACTAAATTTTTTTACCTCTATGTTTTTCACAATGTGAGTTTCATGGTAATACCTTGGAGAATACAACCAAGCCCTCCTCACAAGCACCCATCCTATTATTATATGTTTCTCCTACTCCCACTCCAAACCTTAGCTAGGTTTTTATCATATAATTATAAAGCAATGGTAGAGAGTGGTGTTTTTCAACATAGATTCAGTTATATTATCTTATGGAAAAATAATTATAGTCTATCTACAAGTCTCTCATCCATGTTTTACCCTATTTTGTGATGAAAGTTTCAAACATGCCTGCCATATTTTTTGTAATTGGGGAAACCCATTCATTCAAATGTGAATCTCTATTTTCCATCTCCTTTCGGTCATACCAATGTTAGTTTTGAGAGTGTACTATTTTATAAAGTGTAGGTCTAGAAGTATCTAACCTTCTTAGTCCCTAGTTTATCTTCTTTAGTGGTTAGGTGTAATCTTTCTTGTATTAATCATCTTTAGAAACCATTTATCTTTTGAATGTTTAGGGGGAAAAAATATAATAAATATAAAATATTAAAAGTCATAATATTATATAAAAATAAAAATAAAAAGGTAATTTCAAAAGGAAAATATCTTTCAAAAGTCAAATCACACCAAAAGACATGATCATATCATTTTCCATGCCCCTATCATAGTTGAAGATCAAATTCCATAGTTAGCCTCATGATATATCTAAATACCATTAGAATGTGGTCGGATATTAGACTAGGGTAGGATATCTCATATATAATATTAGTGCCATCTATTTTCTCATTTAAGTGCCCAATCCTCGTAGTATATTGATGGCTCTATAATGCATTGTATGAAATAGGTAACATGATGTGGGAAGGTAGGATCATTTTAATTTATATGTATTAGCCTTCATGGGGTCATCTATATATTTTACTATTTGACCCAATCTTTATGCTTGTTGTGTCAAGTTCTCTAGGGCTATTGATGTTAAAAACTCTTAGTCTTACCAAACTGATTAGAGTGTCTTATTTCTGCTAAATACCATGTTTTCACCTTGATGGTGCACTAATTTTCCTTCAACTTTTCCCCTTGATATAAAAAAAAATTATAATTCATTCCCATATTCTCTATATCTTTTTATTTGTCTATTTTAGACATGTTAACATTTTGATAGGTGCTAGTGTTCAAAGATTATTCTTTAAACTTTACATGTTTGAATAAAAGTTGCATATTTGAGTTATTGTGAGATTATTTATTGGTCATTTATTTTTATTTATAAGATTTATATTATTCTATTTGGGATCTTGTGTATATATTCACCTTATTTTGGGACATATGGTCCCATCTCTACTTTCCCTACTTTATTTGATGTTTTTCTTTCTTACATTTTATCACTTTATATATGTGTCATTTGGACCTAATTTAGCCTTTAATTTTTGGTTGTCTAACCCCTTTTATCTAAATTTATTTTAGATATTATTTTTTTCTCCTTAGATTTTTTGTCCTAATTTATCCTTATCATCTCAACATGCCAGATCTCTAATGCTTTTGTTGTCCTCCTTTTGTAAGTCAATCCTAATTTAGCCTTATTGTCTCAACTTGTGATTTATCCATAATTTTTACAATCCTTAGAAAATTTACATATAATTAAATTTATTTAATCTCCTATGTATGCCCACATTTATTTTATTCCATTTTTATCCTTGTGTCATTAAGGTTACCATATGCAGTTTCTACAGTTGCCACAACTAAGACTAAGGTATTTACATGCATATTTTCAGCATAATGGTAAGTTTAGGTAAGGATGTAGGAGAATCCAAGGCATAAATCAAATATTACATCCCAAAATTATGTTTTTAATTTTGGTATAAGTTTTTGGGACAAAATTTGGAGCTTTATAGAGTCATAGAGGCTAAGCTTTAAGTTCACAAATTTTTTAATGGCCACAAAGATTACGAAGATCACATTGACCACTTCATTTGGTCATTTTATTATTCAAAACTTCATTTTATAGTATAATTAAATACTCACATAATTATATAAATGTTTATAAGGACATGAAGTATTTAATCCTCATTCATGCTTAAGTCTAATTTTCATTCATGCCTAGTACTAAAGCTAACAAATTTCATTGCAAACCCAATGTCATTTTAGTTTTGAATTAAAATTTAAAGTATTATGTAACCTAAGGATCCCCATGGAGTTCATAGATTTCATAGAGTGTACAGAGTGCATAAATATTAATGATCCCATGAATCATGCAATTCATGACCTTGATAAATCCCTATGGATTTCACAGCCTCAAGAAATCTCCATAGAGTTCAAGGGAGCCATAATTTCTAATGGAGATCATGAGTCTGTGAGGGTGAAAAGTGTCAAAATAATAGCATGTTCTCAAAATGGCCATAAGTTAAGGTGGGGGTCACTATAGTAGTATATGCATGTATGGATAATAAATATATTTTATAATCCCATGGGTTCGTGCATACATGGAGATCACAGTTTAAAAGAGAAGACATGTATGATCATTAAGTGGAATTCATAATTCCAAGGGATTACACATATACTAACAAACCATAGTATCAAAATTAAGTATTTTATGGACCAAAAATAATATTGTGACATGTTTTACAATCCTAACATTTTATAGTGACCACTGTTCATAACGAGTGTAGATCATTGTGTGAGTGTTAGATGGAATTTCAATTGGGCATGTATTTGAAAATTAAGGTTTTTTTGGTCTCTTTGGAAATATTTTGATGATATATTTCAACTGGTGATGGCCATAGGATAGTTAACCTCATGTGTGGGTAATTATTCATACATGAACATTCAAAAACTAGTTTCTTATGGTGGTTCAACTATTCAAAAAACACATGTTCATGACATGGTTATAGGAAATTAAAGAGTCAAAGATAGAAGTGTAAAATGGATTCTCTTTAATTGAGATAAGGATTGATCAGAAATCAAGTGTCCAGAATATGAAGAATTGAAAAATCATTGATCAGAACAAGATATTCCAAAGATTAGATCAAGACCACTATCTAAAAAAAAAACCTAAAGCAGGGCTGATAAAGAGGGGGGAAAAAGAGGCCAATAAAGAGGGGGGAAAGATAAATTTACTCATTATACAACATATAGTATAATATTTTTAAATATTTAAGAGGTTAGTAAGTGAGAGATAGAGTAAATATTCATAGTGTGAATTTAGATTCCATTAAGGCTTCACTAATAAATAATAAAATAATGGCAGTTGTCTACTGCATAACTCTAGTTACATGGCTAGTAGCATCCCTTCATTTGGACCCCCTACTATAGTTGAAAAAATTGGTATCAAATCACTCCACTTGAGTTTGTTTTAGGTGTTAGAGAAATGCTACAAGTAAAGAGAGCCATGTGATAAAGTGTGAGACACTTTTTTAAGTCATTAGAAAGTTTTAAAATAGAATCTTGCATTTTTTTCAGGTGTAAGATAATTTATACAAGTGTAGAGAGATATGTGATAAAGTGTGAGACTCTAGTTGAGTCATTATCAATTTGTGAAATACAAGCTTGCATTATAGATAAGATGAGTTTATTTCAAGTACTGAAGAAGTCCTGCAAGTGTAGAGAAAGTGTGAGAGAATTTTTTTTTTAGTTTTTTATAGGTTGTGAAATATAAGCCTTTTTTTTTGGAGAAGATATAGCACGTAAATAAATAAGAACACCAAGAGTAGAAGAATTGACAATTATGTTGAATTAAATATAAAAAATATTGTGGTTGAGGGTGTAAGGATAAGGAATGGACAATCCTTTCCCTCTCTCCCTCTCCTCCTCCTAAACTTTCTTAAATATGCAAATGAACCTTATAAGCTTGGGTTCATTTTTATGGCATTATTATGGGATTAGGATAACTTATAAGAATTTCCTAATCTAACAGTTGGGATAGATCTAATCCCAGGATGGAGAATGTATACTCCACTTTTTTCAAGAAAAGGTTTTTTGAACTTAAGTGATGATTTTATTAAGTTCAATTAATCAAGTGATAAATTATTAAATTCAATTAATCCCTTATTCAGTTTTGCACCTTTTGTTTTCATGATATGTGACCTTTTTAAGGGACTTAACTGACCCCTTAGTTTAATGTTATGACATTAAACATTATAAAATAAAATTGAATTTATAGATTAAATAGTAAGTGACCTTATAATATAAAGTGTTAGTGATCTTATAACTCCTCATTGCACCTAGTTCAACCTTAATAAACATTTGAGACTTTGTTTTAGCACCTTATTGGACTTCTATGACTCATCCCCACTAACCTATGTGACCTATAATGTTCAAATATCCTTCTTAGTGCACTAGAGTTTTTAGGTTTATTTAGGCGATCATGACCATTTGGGGTCATTTATCTCATTTCACATTTAGAGAATGTTTGGACCATTTGGTCTTATCAAGTCATCTTGACCTTTTGATTCACCAAGTTATTTTACCATTGTGGTCCACTAGGGTTGTTTAGGTTGTTTGTCCCATTTAATATGTCATTTAGTGACTCTTTGGGATGTGTAATTGTGTCAACAAAGAGTGGACTACATGTGTGGGTTTTTTATTACACAACTACTCATGCCACCCTTATTTAAATTGAAACCTTGACTTGTCCCTAATGACCTCATGGGGTCATTTCTAATGTTATTTGCCTTGGCAAACCACTCTTTCATTAGTAAATTTAATGTTGCAAATTCATATTTTCATGTTATGATGACTTGTCCATTTTGATGATGTTTTTACTTAATTTTGAATCTTTTCATGTTAATAAAAACTAATATTTGTTTATACCCATATGTTTAATGTGAAATTCTCTCAATTGGATTCTTACATGCTCAAATCTATTAAGCATTGACTCTATAACCTTGGCTCTATTAATAAGGGTATATTTTACTACCTCGTAACCTTATTTATATCACCATGGTGCTACATGCCAAAAATTTCATCAATATCATGATTTTGTGAAATAATATATAGTGATTTATAAAACAATAGTTTTTTAAATTTATTCAAAAAAATATTGGAAATAAAACATCAAAAAAAACATTTTTGTACATACATTTTTATGAGTTTCCATGATCCATACATAACCTTAGCATTATAATTTATTTTTACCTCAATAATTATACAGTTTTATTCAATTTAGTTCCGCTCTAAAATTGTAATAAGATCAGAGATCATAAGTCCTTTTTTAGGCTTTTTTTCAAATAATTTATGTTCCTTCAAGTTTCTTGCACATTTTTTATACATTTTATTTAGGACACAAATATTATGTTCAATATTATTTAATGGATGTATATATCATTCTTAATTTATGTCTCATTGAGACATTAATTTTGACAAACAATTTATAATAAATATTACCAACCCATCTCATTAGTAGGTCATTTTATTATTCTTGTTATAAATCTTTTCAACCTAAAATTACACTATGGGGTATTATCACATTAAATGTGATAGAGTTATAAGGGATAGTTTCTGTGTGAAGTGTAGAAGTTGATTCGTAATTTGATGAGTGAATATAAGGTATGTAAAACACGCTAAATGTATTGTAATGTTCGTAAAAACATACTTTTATATAAGTATTAAAAATGTGAAGATAAAGCACAAGTGTAAAATGTTTTTTTAAATAACCATACAAAGATGAAATAGTGAGTAACTATTAGTATTTATGATCGACATAGGTAGAGAATTGCTACAATTGATTATACTTATTTTTTAATCGGGTTAAAAGGTTCAAGAAAGTTGTGATAAAATAGATTGAATGATACACATGTACTATTTATTTAATGGAAAGATATAGCTTTGTTCCAATGTCATCTATAGTTGTTTATCTTTGTAATATGTTATTCAAAATGGTATTATACATCTATTTTCTCTATCTTTAATTCTAATTCCTTATTCTTTATCATTTACAGCATAATTAATAATATAATTAATTTCCTTTCATGGTTATGTTGTGTTATCTGTTTAGTATTAATTTAGAAATATATGCTAAATTAGAGATAAATTTTTGAATTCAATGATGGGAAAATAGGCATAAATTGAGCTTGGTAAAAAATATTTGAACCTAAATTTAGAATGCATGTGATTGCATGCATGCACACACGCATGCACACATATGATATAATTCATCCTCATCATATCCATGATTTATAACCATTTCAATCAATAAGACCATTTTCTTTAAGGTATTTTATCAAATAGTTCATATGATTCCAATTTACATGCATATTTTGTACACATTTTTATTAGGAAAAAATCTAAATTTTATGATACTTTAGAAATTTATACCATATTTATCTAGCATATCATTGTGATATTCTGGAAAATGTTTCGAAGAAATTTACCCTGTCCATCTCATTCAAACATTTAATTGTGCATATGTCTAGTACGGAGTTTCAATATTATTTTGATAAGGATTTGTAAAATACAATTTTAGATCTAATCAATTACAATCATTAGCATATATGCATATAGTTTTATTGTTTAAAAATTTTTGAATGTTTTTAACCCATGAATCTAGATTACTTTACATATCCATAAAATGTAACCATTAAATGATCAATAATAAAACATTTATTTAAAGAATTTTATTATATAATTTGTGTGCTTTCAAGTTTCTTACACATTTTGAATACATTTTTTATCACGACAAAAATCAGGATTTTATTATTCTTTTAATAGATATACCATACTTATCGTACACTCATTAAGACATTTTGACAGGAGGTTTCTTGGAAATCCTCATTTCCATCTCATTGGGACATGCATTGTCCCTACATGTTTGGTTGTGCATTTTATTTTA